>HG738139.1:2896246-3115302 GCA_000499405.2 Onchocerca volvulus | reverse complement strand
AAAGATTCAAAAAAGATGACTATTTTTACCGAAAAATAAAAAATTTTGCAACTTCTAAATAGTAGCCCTGATTTGAATCTTAATGTTCTCACCATATTAAGATCCTAGCAATTTAGAATTAACAAAACAATGCTTAAAAGATCGAAAAAGTTTCATGAATTGTGTGCAAATCTGAATTAGGTCAATTTTTCGCAGATTCAATTTTTTGTTTACAACATCATTATTATTTCGTCATCAACAATGGATTTTTTGATTTTCAACTTATTTCAATTATTTAAAAAGTAATAGAAAATCTACTATTCTTTGTCCATAACGCTGATTTTCCTATTCAATGTTTTCTTTACCAATAATATTCTCAGCCTAATACTCACTAGTAGTATTCCCTGATGTTTGACATTAATTAGCACACTTTTCCCCGTTCAACATTAATCAAAGTAATATTTCTTACTTAACTCTCAGTGAGCTATCATTACAGTAAATATTAACTACACATATTATTGGACAGTCTCAAGCGAGAAATTTATAAATGAATGTCAAGAAGGGAGTGCTGGGAGTATTAAATTGCTACAACAACAAAGGAAAAAAAGAACAAAAAAGAAAAAACGATTAGAAACTGGTTATTGCTGTAGCAATGTATCAGTTTCCATTTTTTATGTAAACAGATAAATCAACTATCATGAATTTTAGTGATACGATATGTCAAACATGAAGAAGGAAATCAGATTTGATAGGAATTCTTTTCTAAATATTTCATCTTTTACATCGAATTCAGTGTTTTTCATTCATTTCATCTTCGGTGTGAAGAAGGAAGTGCGCTGCACTTTGGATAAGTATCAAATATCATAGCAATAAGTAATTCATTTTTCTTAATTTTTGTTCAGTAAACTTATCCTGAATTATTACGACAAATTTATAGATTATGACAACAACATAATAATCCCAACATAACAAATATACTACAAAATTGTAGATTTATGGAATATATCGATCAATTAGACTTATTTCGAGATTCATTGCTATTATGTAGAACATCTTTTCATTATGCTAAGTAAATTTCTAGCTGGATCATAGTAACATGCTACAAGATGAAAAATCGTACTGAGCTGGAAATACTTCAGTTTTAGTAGTTATGGTGAAATGGAAATTTCCTATTTAGACAAAGATTTGTAATCAATCAGTCTAATTATTCAGAATTTGATATTATTATTTAGAAAGAAGTAGGGAATATCGACAAAGTATATCGAACAAACAAGACATTAATATGGTTCTTAACTTCGCACGCGGGAAGGTCAAGAATGGTGGGAAAGAATGTAGGCTTGAAGTTTGCTTTAAATTCTAAAAATATAAAGGGATAATTTGTTTGACATAAAAGACAGAGATATATTTTTCCACGTATACCAAATTATTTCAGATGAAAAATGATTAAATCAGATAGATTTAAACATAGTAAATGATACTATCAACAATCATATTTTGTTGTATAAGCCAACAATCCCTTCAACTGACTGATTATTTCGATTATTCTCTTTTCGGATTATTTTGACTCTGAATCCAACTTTTTGCTTCCGCTGCTTTGTATTTCCATCAGTTAGATCTTAACGATGGAAAAGATATCGAATAATATGAAAAAAAAAAAGATCCTTTAAGCTTAGAACAATCACACTCAACAATTAAAAACTGTAAGGAATCTTTACTCTAGCACCATTTCATAAATTCTATCGAATTGATAAAACTTTGAATTAAATCAAATCGATCATTCTATAGAAAACAAAAAATTGACATTGATAAATCTCAAATCTACCAATTCTCCCTTTTTCCACTGCTTGAAAAAGACAACTACAGCTATCCTAGAGAATACCGAAATCCCGATCTTATTGTATTGAGAAAAAAATCAGTTAAATCGTCAAAGTTTTATAAACAGTGATGTGGAAAATCATTAAATCAAATGTAAGCAAAGCTATATAGAATTAACATCAATCATATAAATACATATATGCATAAAATGGCAATTACATATAAACCATGAAACAAATATATTTCGTACCTGATTCATGCATCTCAAATCCAGTCTAGAACAAGCATTTAAAAACGTTGACTGATTACTGATGATATGAATGCAAAGAAGAGAATATGGGTTAAAGTTGTGGTATTAATTATAAATTATTCCAAGATTTGAAAATGTATCAATTTAAAACAAAGTTAATCATATCAAATCTCATTTTTTCAATGATTCATGATTATGGAACGAAATTATATAATTAAATTATAGGATTACCTCATTTTAGTTCAAAAATTTTTTCATAAAAAAATTTAGCTAAGAAGGATTTCGAAGCAGAAATAACGATAATAGAATATATTACAGCATCGAATATATTTTGGAAAATTTAAAATCCATTATTGTCACAACTAAAAGTGTCAACCCGTAAATGATAAAAACAGATAATATTCATAAACAGACCGGTGAGACTATAAGTTTGATAGATAACACAAATGAAGCCAATTCATAAAAATGAAAGACACCGCAACATTAGATGAATACCACTATGACAAGGCCTGATATATATATATATATATATTTGTAAATTACAAGAGTTATATCCAAAGAAACCAGAAGCTTACATAATTTGTCCTATAAATTACCAATTTATCAATTCAATCCATTGTATTCTTAAAATCGAGCATATTTTGAATTAGTCTAAATAATGCTGTTAATATGAGCTATATACTTTTCGCTGTTTTCATCGTAAGCAAATAAATAATCGTTTTTGTGCAGCAATCTGTCAATTTTCATAAGCTTTCCATAAACACCAAAATTTCATGTATTTAATATTGAGTATAGGTCGGTCGAGGATGATGTCCTTGAACAGTTCAGCGGAACATTGGAGCGTATTGTCTCTTTTTCTTCAGACTGCTGAAAAACAGAAGCTTCAGATCATCAATATTTTTTAATTCCGTAACAAATATGAGAAAAAGAAACATCACTCTAAAAACTTGTTTTTTTTGAGTGACAGTTCGCAATGGCCAGTAATCTTTTTCATTTTCCCATTTTACTTAGTTCATCAATCATTACCTTTCTTAAAAATCAATTTTTTTTTTTTAGAAATATTGCCGATCTTTTAAGAATTTTATGTTTACGTTATACTCCAATTTATTTCACATTTCCATATCCGCTGTATAGCATAATAAAGTAGTAGAAATATTTGCACCATTACAGTTGTAGGGTTTCAATAGAAGAATGGTCATAAATGTGGATCTAAACTGATCAGAAAACAAATTTATTGAATTCAACGATCGATTTGGTTAAAAAAAAAATTATTATCACTCCATTCCAAGTTTTTTTTTTTTTATAAAATTTTTCTTGATTTAGCAGGAATAAATATTCTGTCACCAGTTCCATAAATTGCTATTTTGGATCCCTGGAATTTTGTCACTTTGTAACTAATAATAAAATGAAACACTTTTTTGAATTATTTTTTCCATATTCTGTGATCCTCATATTGTTACAGTACGTAAAATGATGTGACCTCTTTATTTTTTCAGATTTCAGATGAAAATATGAAATATATAATAAAATTTTCACAAATTCTGAATCTCTCTTCTTAGTGCTAACCTGGACTGGAAGAAAGTGAGGTGTTGTTAAGGATTCTTTTTCCAGAAATCGAACAAATTGCTCTGCCAAAGAAACGTTTTGTGGAGGTAATTTCGATGAACCACCAAAACTAAACCATCCCCTCGATGAAGAATGATTCGCAGCATTAATTTTTGCAATGTCCTGAAAATAAAAGGAAATTCAAAAATACAGTAAAAAAGTCAAAACAGTAAGAAACCGAAAAAGATTTCATTCAATTCACCTCTTCAATTTATTTTGATGTATTTTAATTCTTTTCGCTTTTTCACACATCATCAACTAATTTATTCTACTGGATAAAAAACATTACCTCTTGCGAATAACCTAGCACAGACGCCAATAAGACAGCAATTTCTGGCTGTTTATCTTTATCAGCAGTAAAATATGATAGAAATAGTTGACGCAGTACTTGATCATCAATGGTATAAGATGAAACTGACGATACTGCCACTTGCGCATGCTCATCAAGATTTGCTTCAAGTTCCTCAATCATCTACAAAAGATATTATCTAAATTTGGAGAAAATGTGCATAGATAAGTTAATAAAACAACAGAACTTCTTTCTCAGCAAAAAAAATAAAAAATAAAAAAGTATTTTAATATAATAAAGATAATATTAGACTAAATTTCTTTGATTCGAATTAGGAATAATATATAATGCACAGTAGTAATCTAACCAACCGCATTCTTTCTAGTAATTTCGTCTTTGAGATGCATAGTTTCATCTTCCAAGAGTTGCTTTTCGGCTTCAGTAGTATCTTGCATCTGCTTAAATTGAGCTATCTCCAAACTTAAATTCTAAAATAAAAGTACTTGAGAAAGTGAACATCCAAACGAGAAAAGATTATTTGCTTCTGAAAGGAAAATACATAATGATAAAAATAAACAATATATGAGTCATTATTGGATGTATCAATAGAAAATAATCATTTCTTTTTCAATGCTCAATTAAGAAAAAAAAAAAAATTGGAGATTGGATTTAAGTTTAGCAAGAAAATATATACTTCGATAGTTTTCTTCAATTCAGTGACAGTATTTTCGTATTGTAACACCTGTGCTTCATGATCTATACCAATGTCACGCAAAACATTTTGCAAATTTGAGAGTGCCATTTTTGTATCAGCTAATGTTTTCTCTCGCTCTCGTAGCCTATCAACGATGGATATTTTCTCATTCTTCATTAAATCCAATTCATCGGTCAGTTCGGCAATTTTTCGCTGCAAAATTCGCCATATAAAAAAGAATAAAGATTTATGATTAAAAATTACAAAACCTCCTGCAGAAAAAGCTTCCGATCATTTTCTCTCAAGAAAAGACTACGCAGACAGCTGCATAAGGAATTCATCATTTCAAGAATGAAACTGTTACGCTCTGCTTTCTGAATCATTTCCGTACTTCATACAAATATTTAAATTTTTGTACTTTCTTCCTTTCTTTGCTGAGTCAAAAAGCTTTACTTCCAATGAAAAAATTTCACCAATCTAACTTCTAGATGCATTCTCATAGAACTGGCAAACAGAGACAGCCACCTGATATGCATTAGCAGATTCTATGACATTATCTGCTGATTCTTCCGTCTTTTGTTCGAGTATCCTAATTCGCTGTCTTAATTCCGTTTCTCGTTCTTCTCCAGCTAGGGCTTCCTCAGTCGATGTCTTTTCCATGGTCAACAAATGATCACGTAATCGTTCGCATTCTTTTAATGCTTTATCCCGAGCTTCCACGCAACTAAAATTTATCCACATTAAAAAAAAATCAACAAAAAACAAGATGACAAATTTGTTGGAAAGCTTTGCTGATATTGATAGAGAATGGAATTGTAAAAAATTGTTTTCCCGAATTAATCGTACTTTTTCAATTCTTGCTCCAAAATAGTTACTCTTTCAGCATATGTGGCAAAAGCTATGCTTTGATGTTCTTTCTCAGCAAGTGCAGTCTGCAATTGAGCATGATATTCAGTACTTTCAGCATGTTTCTGTTCCACCAGTGCAATTAATTCAACCCGAAGCTTTTCAGCTTCTATTACTTGCATTGACGCCTGAAAAAATGGCAAGCAAATCACAAAAAAAATTGAAAAACAATGGAAATACAAAACATAAATTGACCTAAACAAGAATCTTTTTTTTGCTTTGTCTTTCCCGTTTTTTTTTTTTTTTTTTTTTAATTATTCCCAATAAAGCAAATAAAAAAAGCTGATTCATAGGAAAAAGAATTACCTGGTAACGGAATCACTAATCTTTAATTCATAAAGTTATCGCTTCTCTAGTTGTAGAAAAGATACAAAATAAACTCGATAAACTTAATGCAACATGAATTACACTAAAAAAATATTCTGCAAATAACCTCATTGAATTTATGCTGTAATTCACAGTTTGCTTTTTCTAACTCACTCTGCCTTTGCGCTGCTTCCATCAATTCGCTATTCATGCGCAAAATTTTTACATTTTCTTCTGCTTTCTGAAATTGCTAAGCATTACTAAATATATAGATTTATTCATTAGTGAAATCACATGATGGAAAAGATTTGTTCACAGAAAATTTCATACTCAATTTTAACAGTTTAGAAGAATACAAGAACTAACAACCAGTGATTCGCATCTTTCTTCTGCAGCTTTATTCTGTTGTCGCAACTGGTTTATTTCATCCTGGGCTTCTTTCAGCTGAAAAAAGATCCTGAATTATTAACGATATAAAAAAAATAGAACAAACACACAATAATCCGTGTAATCTCCTGATCTTCACAATATTTAGTAAAAAAAAAAAAAAAATGCAAGCATTTATGCTGTAATTGATTTACTATGCAAATCAAAAAAATGAAAGAGTGATAGAGAAAAGTTAAGCAGAAAATATATATGAAATTATGCAACATGTCATGAAAATTTCATTAGAATTAAGCTTAAACTAAAATCAGAATCGTGTCCATACTTTATTCTCGATTTCCTCGAGGATACTTGCGTGTTCTGCATTAGCATTATGCAAAGCTTCTTCATGGGCAGCATTCTGGTCTCTTATTTTCTGTTCATATTCTTTTATTGCTTGTTGTACTGAATCAACATACTTGACATTTACTAAGTTTCCCTCCTTTAAAAAGTAAGAAGTTATTTTAAACATTATTGAAAATATTATTAATATAAAAGCCAAACTTTGAAACTACCGAATCATACTTACAAAAATAGAAATTTGAAACACATAAAAGAATTTTAAGGATGGAACTTAAGTTCTTACGACAAAACTTCGAAACAAATTATGATTATTAAAAAATTTGCACAAAAATAAAGAAATTTTTTGTCTTGAGTTGTTCAATAGGGTCATTGTCTTTTTTATACTTACCTCAACTGCAGCCAGTTGCTTTTGCACCTCTTCTAATTTTTCTTTTGTATGGACAAGATTTCGTTCCAACTCTAGTTTATCACGTTCTAATTCATTTGCCTAAAATTAAGTTGAATAATATTTAATTTCTCGTGATACAGAGGTTTTAAAATTTGAAGAAGCATAAAAACGAACCCAACCACGAAGCTGAGCAAAAGTTTCAGCATGTATATGTTGCTGAGATTGTAAAACATTCATCTGCACCATCAGTTCATCGATACACGTTTGTCGTAGATCCAGCTAAAATGTTTCACCTTCAAGTCAACAGAACAGAATTCAAATAAGATTGTCAGTAATTTGAATTTAAAATGACTTAAAACATTTGCAAGATGAATTTTCCAACAAAGCTATAAATTTTTTTTTCGAAATCAGCAGAGCAGACTTCTTTATCGAGTTCATGTTTTTGTCGACGCAGTTCTTCACATTCTTCTGTTTTTTCCGTTACAACTGCAAGGGCTTCACGTAATTCATTCATAATTGTACAATTATTTGCACCATTTGCTGATGATGATCCATTTGCTGGCGCTGTTGCATCCCAATCTGCCATCTATTCAGTATCATTAAAATACAAATCATTATTTTAAACCATCACATAGGTATTTTTTTGTTCCAAATTTTCATTCTTATTCACTTAATCATTTAATCATATATTATTTTATACAAATTTCCTAAAAATTCTACAGTACTAAATTTACATTTATATACAATTTTATTAAATTATATGACTCATTTGTTAGTTTCAAATGCTAAAAAATAAAAGTTAAAAATGTAATCAGCGATCCTTTTAATTCGATCTTGTTTCTTTGTAAACAGTGCTTCGAATAATCATTAACTAACACTAAATGGAAAACCAAATGAGATTGTGTATTACACGGTTTCATTTTTCGAATAAAAAATTTTATCAGCAATATAAAGAATAATTAAATTAAGAAAAAAAAAAAATCCAGAAATTCGTGAATAAAAAAAGGCACCTTTTCCCATCCATTATTTGAGTCCACGGTACCTTCACTACTTGTCGTAATTTTGCCTTCGTCACTTTTTAATTCAACAATTTCGGCAGAAAGAGCAATATCAGAAGAACGTAACTGTCGCATTGCTGTTTCTCGCTGGCATTCCTCTAATCGACGCTTAGCATCATCACGCGCTTCACTCAATTCTAATAACTGTTCGCGCCATTGTTTTTCCTAAAAATACATATGCGAAATTCTCAACTTTTAAAATATTTTATACTTAAGGAAAGCGAAAGATGCAGAAATGACTAAAGTTAACAGGTAATTCCAAGTTTATAGCTGATTTACTAGTCATAAATATTATACTATAATATTATTAAGATGTTCGTAATGGATACCTTCAATTCATGTTCGTGCTGAAGCTGGAAGAATTTTTCTCGGAGATTTTTCAATTCACTATCACTATTTTCCAGCATATTTCGAATTTCAGTGAACTTATCTAAACTAGCGCCCATGGCTTTGTTATCTTGGACTAATCTGTCGTTTGATTCTCTGTAAAAATTCCAAGAAAAAAAAATAGCTGCGAGAAACAGAGTAAAAAAAAAGTTAGAAATACGGGATCAAATCAATTCTAAAAATAAAAATAAAAGAAAACGAAATTCGAAGACACCTTAATCTATTCAATTCTGTATCAATAACACCGATAGCCGACCGAAAACGTTCAACATCAGCACGTAGCTTTTCGCGATCATCTTTTGAAGCATCCAGTTCTGTACGAAGCCTTTCAACTTCATCCTGAATTAATTGAAAAAAGAGTCAGCAAACTGGTTGTCGATGAGGACAAAATCAAGAAGTTAACTTTGCGCTAACAATGGTAAAAGCAATTAGATTTTTTCACTGATTAAAAGCCGACTGAAATCGATAAATATCTTCAATAACTGCTGGTAAAAACTGTAAAAAAAATTAACGTACCACAGCATCCGAAGCACTTTTTGTTTTTGAATTTTCAAATGATAAACGTAATCGTTCGAAATCACTTGAAAGTTTTTCGAGCTGTTGAACGGTCTCAGCATTTTCATTTTTGCACATTTCATAACGTTCTTCATATTCAATGAGATTCGCTTTCAAAGCATCTATACAAATTTGAAATCTAGACAAAATTCGAAGATTTCAGAGCAGCCAAAATATTAATTAATGTAAAAAATCACTACCACTATATTGTACTTCGGATATCTTAATCCCAGTAATGCCCCCATAAACAATCGCAAATTTGATTAATCTGAGCAATGATCAGATATATTAAGTTTTAATCTGCGACAATAATCTAACTAAATCCAATATATAACACATAGCAAAATATCTTCCGATTTTGCCCATAATTTTTATGAAATGAGTCTAATCTGCATCAACATCTAACCACGAAACTTACCAGACATAATGAGACAAGACTTTATGAATTTTTGAAAACTTAATTCATTACTACAAAACAATTTCGCAATTTTAAATTTCAAATGAATTAAAAAAACTTACGAAATAAAAATTATGAACAATAAACAAACCGATGCGAGCAGTCAAATCACGATTTGAAGTAACAACAGAACCATGTTCTGCTTTATGGTTTTCAAAGTCTTCATTCAAATCATTATAAGCTGCTGTAAGTTCGGCATTTTCTCGTCTGAAATGATGGCTTTTTTTCATTGAAGAAAATATAATTTCTGATTTTATTTTTTAAACTCCATCGATCAAAACAGTATAAAAGAAGACTTGCCTTCAGATCAAGAAATTTTCAAAGATATTAACCTCAGTTTTCTCAATTCTTGATCTAATGTTGCTTGTTCCTTTGATTTAATTTCCGAAACTTCGGCTCGTTCTCGCCATATTTCAATTTGTTTGTTGAGCTCTTCAACGGTTTTTGTCATCTTTGATTCTTCATTCCCTCTATTTTCTTCATGAGAATTCACTAGCAATTGTAATTTTTCCACTTCTTCTTGCAGTTCTTCAATTCTTGTTCTACAAAAAATTAAAAATTAGGATCATGTTCCATAGTTCAATGAAATCAAGCTGAGAACAGTATTTACCTGTTACGTTCCCTCTCATGAGTAATTTCATTTTCAAATTTTTCACGTTGAATATCGACAAGATGATGCGCTTCTCCCATTTCAGTTTGTAACTGGGAAAGACGAGAACTGTAAAACTAGAACTTTATTTGAAAAAATTGAATTATCTTCATAAAATTATAAAGTTAAATATTAAATGTTAAAAATCATTTGCAGTAAAAAATTTTGACGACTGATCCTCATATGATACTTAGATGCTTCATCCTTTTTGCAATAATTATATGCACTTATTCTTCTAGCAAAACCATTTTAATATTTGAGAATCACAATGCATTAAAGTATGAAATTAGGCCTAGCATTATTCCCAATAAATCTGTTAGCTAGTATGGCAGCCAATACAAATAGTAACTTTTTCTCAATAATTTCCTCTTGTGCTATATCCAACTGTTTCTGTAGATTTTCACGTTGTTTTTCCAATTCATTCAATCGTTCACTAAGAACTTTATCGACAGCTTCAAATGTCAACTTGTTTATTTGATCCTCCTGTTTTTCATTTTCTTCTTGTACGTCTTTGATCTGCAATTTTTTTGCATCTATTCTTAGAATAACAAAAATAGTAGAACATTAGAAACTATTAATTAAAGAAATTTACTGACAACTTCGTCTAAATGAGTATTTGGAAATTCCAAAAATTAAAAATAAGCAACCAAACTATCGGATTCAGAAACTCTGGTAAAAATAAATAATCTTGAAACCTGAATTACTGTAAACCTCACTTTTGCCAATAACAGATCTCGTTCTTCCGTCAATAAACGTATTTGTTCTTTGCAGGTATTATTCTCGGAAATATGTTGTTCACTGCAGCATTCAGGATTTTCTGTTTTTTCATTGGCATTCTAGAACTTTATTGCAAATTCAGTAATTGTCTTAAAAATAAGAAATAAATTTACAAGTCCATGACTCATATATCTGAAGTTATCAATGTCTAATTACGCCTTCTCTGATGAAAATGATCATATAGTCGAAGTAGTAACTTTTTTTTTTGATATTTCGATTATTTAATTGCAAATTAACGTGTTTGACAATAGCACAAAATAGTAAGCTTTTCGACTCATAAATTTCAATACATGATTAGTCTAATAATGTGACCAAATTTAAAATAATCATACAATACAGTTACAATAACTGGATATGGTGCGGCCGTATCTCAATAACATCGACATGACAGTAATAATATTGAATGATTCAATGGTACTCGTTTTAAACTATATGGTTAAATATGAAAGAGATTTTTAGAATATCACTAACCCTGCTCTCCTGATTTAGATTCTTCAGCTCAGCAACTGTTTCGTTATGAGCATTAATTAAAGCCGCAACTTCATTTTCAAATTTCGTTTTTTGTTCAGCCAGAATTTGTTCCAATTCTGATATCTATAAAAATAAGAACACCAAGTAATTTTTTTGAATCATATAAAATAGCAACAAGGAGATGTCAAGAGAGAAATCCGTTCCTACGAATAAGTCATAGTGTAACAGTGTTATTAATAATAATTAAAATAACTCCAGAATTTAACAATAACTGAACAACCAAACCTTCAGAGCATCACTCTTTTCTGACTGTTCATTAACAAGACGTTTCCAGTGTGCGGCTTCCTTACGCAGTTGATCGATTTCATCTTTCATGCGTGCAATACGAGTACTGTTTGCTGGGAAAAAGCTGTCTTCATCTCCATCACTTGATTCGTGATGAATCATATGATGTGTTCGTTCTAATTCTGCCTACAACTTAATCTTTCATGAATAAGAAGATTTCGTAAAATCAAAACTTAAATTGCCTCAGAAAATACAAACCTTAAAAATGTTGCAAATGAAATTTCGGCTACTTCTCAAACAAAAAATTAATCAATAAAATATTCAACTTTTTCAAATTTCATATCAAATATGATATATTGTATAAAATTAATCAAAATGGAATTTAAAAAAAGAAAGATGATCTTAAATTTGTTTATAAGAAAAGCAATGATGTGTAACATTTCATATTAGTACAATACCTGCAGCTCACGGATTTGAGTGTCACGACTTACAATCACATCAGTGTATTTCTTATTTATAGCATCTAATTCGAGATTCTTCGCATAAAGTTCTTCCTCAAGACTGTCAATTTTCTTCTTTAATTTTTGTACATTTTCTTTTTCGGTGCTAAGCTCTTTCTCTGTTTCCAAGAGCTTCTTCCTCGTTACCTTAAAGCAATTGTATATTTTTTGAAATTTGATTAATATATGCAAAATTAGTATAAATAATAATAGAACAATTTTCACGAATATAAACATACTATTAAAAAATATTTCATATTTCTGAAGAATCACAATAATGATATGAAAAGAAAAAAAAAATAGAAATTTCACCGAAGGAAAAATAACTTGAAAGTATGACTAAATGTGATAATAATGATGATAACAACAATAATAAAAATAAGAATAAATAATTAATATAAGAAAACTAATTTGTGATGCAAAATTTTCCAAAAAATATTATTAAATGCAAATAGATTTATTTAGTGTTATATATCCAATTAATCAGCATACCTGTAACTCACTTTCCGGATCATTCACTTCTTCCGTAGCTTCATTTAATACTTCGGATGCAAATTCTGATAATTGTCCCTGAATATTACGTAGCCAAGAGCTCATGATCGATTCATATCCTTGTATTCTAAATTATCTACACTTTAAATTAAATCTCGAGACATGCCACTTGCTATCTTTTGCTTCTCCACATCCTTTTTTACTCCCAATATCAGAAGAAATTCTAACCAAAACGTCCGAGTTATCGATGGTAAATCTTCGTGTCAAGACTAACATCGTTTAGTTAAACTCCAAATTGAAAAAAGATCGATTATTTTTTTGATTTGGTAAATAATTTTTTTCCATAGTTTATTTTTTTCTATTTGTTCATATATTCAATTTACGTTCTTTTTTAAAAATAATTAATAAATTAGGAATTTTTGTCCCATAAAAAAGTTGTGGTTGAAGTACGAGAAGGAAATATAAATTGAGAAATTAAGAAAAATTTCTTTCTTTTCTAAATTCTCCACCAGAATGATATCGATATTGTTATGAGCCGAAAATTAATCCTATTCTTTAATTTCTAAATTAATCTTATCAATTTTTTAAATTAAAGTTTTTCTAAAAACTAGTTTTGTTTGTACTAAATAACCCAAATGGTTTTTTTTAATATCTCCGGTATATAGCATATGATTATAATAGTCATTGGTATATAGCATATGATTATAATAGTCATTCGTGTTTTTGCATTTCCAAATATTTTCATTATTATCGAAGATTTCTTTCAAATATCCCAAATTATCAGAATTTTTCTCTTTTTTTCGAATCTATATAAATAAAAATGTAAATCGTCATTGCTACTCCACATATAATTTTGCAAGTTCGTTACTGATTGATTTTGAAATTTTGACATAGCATTGCATTTAAATAAGCGAATGTTTCTCTATAAATATACCTAATTTTTTTTTTTTTCTTTTTTTAAACCTATCACATCTGTAACAAGTAATAGTAAGTGAGCACACTGAATCTATTCACCGAATTTAATTCTACTTTCTATCTGTAATTGAGTGTGGCTATGCAAAGCAGTTATAACATTTTTTCGACAAAATACTGGCAAGAAAAACAAAAATTACGTCAATACATCTCTTATAAATTGATATTATTGATTGATTTATGTATGCTGAAATGATTTCGTCCCATTATTTGAATGAGCGATGACTTTATCAGTTAAGAAGAAATGGGGTTATTACTGGAGCGGTAGAGAAGATAGAGATTTGTAGTACGTGGCAAAATGCTGAAGGATGCCGAATTCGTTGAAGGATTGGTAAAGACAGAGGATGTGCAGAAATGTTGAGTGTATCCTCATGACAGTATGTTTCATTCAAGCAATTTATGGATTATATCTCTGACTTTTATTATTAGGTATGTTTTGGATTTGCTTCTTTGTCGTAAATCTTTGTTGTTCATTTCTACACAACGTTTCAAGTTCTTCGTCGATTGATTTTTGACGGATAACTTTGCATATTCAAAAAACTTGCGATAGGCAGATTATAAATCGTGCATCCCAATCAAAATGAATGCTTCTTCTTTCCCATGTTGCTTTGGTAAATGTGCTCGGTTCAACCTCTTTCAAGCAATTAAAAATTGCCAGAAAAGAAATACGCATGCTACTTTTTTTCGTTGTGCATTTCAAGCTCTAAATTTATTGGAGAACGACCGACACTGGGATGTATACATTTATGACGTATGCAACAAGACAATTCAAAACAAATTTGTGCATTGTTTGCATTGTATTGATCGCCTGCTTTCCTTCATCTGTAACAGAGTTATAGGAGAAAGATAAATCGCATATAGCGAAAGTTATTCTCATCGAATACGTAAGAGAAATTTAAATATGAACATGAATTTCACAGCAGAAATCTACAGCAAAGCATTGAAAATGATTGAAGACTTGTGCTTATAAATCGCGAAAAAAGTTCTCAATCAATTGGGAATGCCATCACCGAATCGATCTGCTGCTGCTTCGTTCGATGCAGAATTTCTTCTTGAACAAAATTATAACATGGCTGATCTTTTGTCATATGTGCAATTAAATAATGCTTGAGCAAAAAAGCATTTGCGATCAAACAATGCAAGCTGTTCATAAGGGGGTTGAAGAAACCTTCTTTTCAAATGTGGTAAAAAGTTTCTAATTAGATTGGTTCTGGCAACAGTTCGATTTCAAATGAGATAACTTAGCTCTTGCATTGTTCGGAATAGCTGCAACATTGCTACCAAGTGGAAGAAGTGTTCATTCCGCTTTGAAATTGCCATTTGAAAATGGAATTTATTGAAACTCCCATATGCAACATTTCCAAAGTATGTGGCATGAGAAAAGTATTGCAGAAAGTAAATTTGTTTGGAGCAAATGCACAGTGGCGCAAAAAAAAATCGCTCGAAGCTTTGTTCAATCATTCCGAAATTTGCGTGAAAAGTCAGACTGTTTGAGAAAACATTAATATTGCTTGCAGGAGATTTCAGGCAAACATTACCTGTAATTCCTCGATCGACACCAGCGGACGAAACAAATGACTGCCTGAAATAATCTACTTTTAAATACCATGTAAAAACGTTAAAATTAAATACAAAAATGCGTGTTCAGCTGCAAAACGATCGATCAGCCGGAATATTCTCACATCGATTGCTGGAAATTGCGGATGGAAAGATGCCAGTTAATTTGCCTCAGGACGAATTTTATTGCCTCATAACTTCTGCAATTTATCAACGTCAAAAGAAGAGTTGGTTGAAAAAGTATTTCTCAATATTCAAACGAATTATAAAAATCATGATTGGCTGAGTGAATGAGCTATTCTTGCAACCAAGAACAAAGACGTCTACGAACTTAGCAATATTATTCAGTCTAACATTCAAAGTGAGGCAGTCACATACAAATCCGCCGACACTGTTATGGAAGCAAATCAAGCGTAATTATCCAACAGAATTTTTGAATTCACTCGATTTGCCAAGGATTTCACCGACAGTACTGCAGTTGAAAATCGGCTTGTCAATTATCATGCTGCAAAATATCAACCAGCCAAAACTTTGCAACGGCACGCGGCTTGCAGTAAAAAAATTAATGAGCAACGTCGTAGAAGCAGCAGTCTTGACAGGACTTTTCAAAAGTAAAAATTTCCTCATTCCTCGCATTCCTATGATTCCAATGGATATGCCTTTTCAGTTTAAGAGTTTGCCATTCCCAATTCAATTGGCATTTGCATTCACTATCAAAAAATCTCAGAGCCAGTCTCTGGAATTTTGCGGTTCAAATCTAGAGACCGATTGCTTCTCACATGAACAATTATATGTTGCGTTCTAGAATCAGCAAGCCAAATAATCTCTACATCTACACAGACAATAAAACAACAAAAAATATTGTATACCCACAAGCATTATGAAATTAAACATATTAGAAATGTGCGCTTTCTCCTTTTTTTTTCTATTTAATCAAACTGAGCTACAGTAATGCGTGTATATAAAAAGTATGCAAAAATGCGCGTATTTGAATGCAATTTTGTGTCAAAATTTCAAAGCAATAGGTAAGAACTTTCGGAGATCTTAGATTTTGAATATTGATAGGGCGTTGTTTAAGAAATTTCGGAGATTTAAAATTTTGAACAAATGAACATTTATATTTTTATTTGGACTAGCTGGGCCGGCCATGTGGAACTTAAATGTAAATGTAGAAAAAGAAATGTAATATATAAATAAAAATGTAAAAGTTTACATTAAAAAAAGTAAGAAATACCTCATTATTGGCAAAGAATTTTTTATTTTAAGGTGTTAAATTTTTTTTACTTCTAAACGTCGTCCTAATTTATTACGAAGATTATCAGTGCCTAAAATGACTGACACTAAAAAAAAAAAAAAAAAAACCTTCGTTGTATGGATTGAAAAAGCAGTGAAATAACAATTTAAAATCAAAACCGGAATCAGTTTTTTTCATTTTACTACAATATAAATGAATAAAGATCTATCGATCAAACTGCGTTTTAAAAATTTTCCGATGTTATCGATTTTAAAGTCGCAAGAAGCATTTCTTCCAAAACTTTTCTAAGAAGTTTAGTGTAAAATTTGATTAATTTTTATGAATTTTGTTGAAATAAAACTTAGTTCTTTGAATGAACTAAAGTTTGTTGAAATAAAACTTAGTTCTTGGAATTTTTACAAAGTTTGTTGAAATAATACTTAGTTCTTGGAAAAAAGAAATGAAAAAAATTCATTTTTTTTTATAGAATTTATATGAATTTCTGCGATCTATTTATAGAGAATATAAAATTAGAGATAGTTTAAAATTTTTATATTGTTTTTTGTTTTGTTTTCGTTTTTTTTTTATTTTTCTTTTTTGAAGTAGAGGGAGTGAATTATAAAAGAGGAATCACAAAACATCGAATTAATTAATTAATTTTAATGTTTATAAGATTTTCATTCATTAACTAGCTGGACCAGGCCACGTTCCGCGTGGCTGATCCAGTTAGTATATGCGGGCTGGCCACGCTTCGTGTATCTTGCTTCAGCTAATCTATATAAATAGAAATGTCATTGTTAGTTTGTTCAAAAATCTTAAGCCTCCGAAAATTTTTAAACACGCTTCTTATCTATATTAATTCAAAATCTTAGATATCGGAAAGTCCTTACCAATAGCTTTGAAATTTTGACACAACGCTGCATTGGAAAACGCGCATGTTTTTATATACGCGTTGCTGTAGCTCAGTCTCGTTAAGTGGGCAAAAAGAAAAGAAAAAGCGCATGTTTCTAGTATTGGAGGGAAAAAAAAATGATACTTTGTGATTTGATTTGTAGTTTGGTCGGATTAGAGACTGATTCTTGTTATTGTAGTTAGATTAGGTCAGCAGTAAATGTGAGGAGGTATTTTGTGTCTTGTGTGACAGAGATGAATGCTGTTGAGAAAGGTTTTATCGATTGATGAAGTGTGTTTTTTAATAACAAATAATTATCAGAGAAGATCCAGGCGAATCAATCATTGGGTTATTCTTCTGTTTGTCGATAATAGAGAAGAACACTATTGAAGTGGATTTTCGGATTATTAGTACTGTTATGTCGCTTTGAAGTGTCGATTTGGAACCTTTAAAACTTCGAATTGTTGCTTTTGCTGCGTCGATCTTTGTCATTTTTCTGTGAATTGGAGTGTTTTGGTGATAAACATGTTTGTCGTCCTTTTGAAATTATGTCACGCCACTTGGTCTTCAGTATTTCTTGTTTAAAATAATTGTCGCGGCGTATTTGACATCTTTCAACTTTCGTCCACATTTAGCATGTTTAATTTCACAATACTTGTGGGTATATAAATTTTTTGTTAATATTTTTTGTTGTTCCATTGTCTGTATAAATTTAAAGATTGCCTGATTTGCCGACTCTTGAACACACAACATGTAATTGTCTATGTGAGAAGCAATCGGTCTCTAGCTAAACTGCAAAATTTCAAAGATTAGTTCTGAGATTTGTTGACAGTGAATGCAAACGCCAATTGGAAAGAGCTATCTCTTAAACTGAAATGACATATCTTTTGGAATCATAGGAATGCGAAGAATAAGGACATCATCTTTGAAAGGTTCTGTCAAGATTGTTACTTCTACGAAATTACTCCTTAATTTTTTTGCTGCAAGCCGCGTGCCGTTGCAAAGTTTTGTCTGGTTGATATTTCGCAACATGATAATTGGCACACCGATTTTCAATTGCAATACGTGCAGTGGCATTCCTAGCATATCGAGTGAATTCAAAAATTCTGTAGGATGATAAACTGCTTCATCTGCTTCAACAACAGTATCGACGGACTTATATGTGACTTTCTCATTTTGAGTATTAGCTGTATAATATTGTTAAGTTCATCGACGTTTTTGTTCTTAGCCCCGTAAGAATAGTTCGTTCACTCAGCCAATCTATATTCTTATAATTGGTTCGAATATCGGAAAATACTTTTTCAACCAACTCTTCTTTCGACTGTAACTGAATTGCAGAAGTTATGAAGGAATGAAATTCATCCTATGGTCAGATCAATCAGCGTCTTTCCGTTCCCAATTTCCAACAATAAAGGTGAGAATATTCCAGCGGATCGATCGTTAATTTTAACGTTTTTACGGTGTCGCCAAAAAGCAAGCATTTATTTTGTTCACTGGTATCGATCGAGGAATAACAGACAGTGTTTTCCTGAAATCTCACAAGCAATATTAATGCGTTCCCAATGATCTGATATTTCCACGCAAATCGTGCAATGATCGATCAAGAGTCTCGACCGTATTTTGTGCGCCATTGTACATTCATCCAAACAATAAGTTTGCATTTCGCAATACTTTTCCCATACCGGATGTTTTGGAAATGTTGTATGTGGGAATTTCAGTGAACTGCATGCTTAATGGCAACTTCAAAGCGGAATGAGAGTTCTTACACCTGGTAGCAATGTCGCAGCTATTCCGGACGATGCAAGAGCTAAGACTATGCCATTTTGGGATGATCACCAGTTCCTCTTAGCACATTTGAAAAGAAGATTTCTCCAACCCCCTTATTAAGAGTTTGCACTGTTTGATCGTAACTGCCTTTTTGCTCAAGCATTAGCTCAAGAATATTTGATTGCACATATGACAAAAGATCAGTCTTGCTGTAATTTTGTTCGCGACGCAATTCTATATCGAGCAAAGCAGCAGCAGATCAATTCGGTGATGGCATTCCCAATTGATTGAGAACTTTTTTCGCGATTTATAAGCAAAAGTTATAGTTAGATAGATAAAAATAAAAAAATAAAGGTGTAATATGAATATAATATAAAAAAGAAAGAATTAGTATCAACTGTATTAAATTGTAAGTCACCAATGTTTTTGATGGATTTTAATATTCAATCTATGGAAAAATGAAGAAAGTTATGAGCTAACATTTTAACATTAAATTTACATCAAATTAAGTTAAACCAAAATTAAGTCAGAGGAGATTACTGAGCAAAAAGATTGATTTCCAGAAATATTTAGAATTAACGTAATAAAATTTCTTCAGACTAAATTGATGCCTTTTTCAAACAACTTAAGCTAAATTTCATTAAAAAAAAAAAAAGGAATTTCAAATTCAAAATTTAATAGATATTTGAAAATTTTTTTTCAGATTCGTTGCAAATGCAAAAATTCTTATATTTATTTGCCATACAGAAAGCATTTTAATTCAATCATTTTTTTCCTTCTTTCCTGCGAAAAATCGACATGACGTAATAGACATAGCAATAAAGAGAGAGAGAGAGATGGGAGGAAGAAGGAGAATGGAAGAAAAAAAGGAAGGCAGGATCAATAAATTCCGGTCCCTCACTTTCTTTTACTTTTCACGCTCATGACACGTGAAAAATTGTGTTTATATAAGAGCACAAGGTTGTATCAAAATTTGAAAAGAATCTGTGGAGAACTTGCGGAGATTAGTGAGAAATAATAGACAGCGCATTTAGATTTTATTTATATAGATTTGTTTTACAGTTAAAAATATATCTTATCAATGACATCAATATTCGTTTTTTCTTGGTATTTGCTAGTTTACATCGTAAAGCTGGGTTACGGCAGTCGCATTCCGCCACATTATACGATTAATTTGGATTTACCCCCAGAAAATCGTTGGGATAAAGTTATCGATGATCACAAGAAGTTTCTACCGGCAGTTATTGAAGAAATCAAGTAATGATGGAATTTTATGACATTTAAAAGATTTTACGAATACTAATTATCGAGATTTATTAAATTGAAGATTATTTGTCCTTTCTTTCTGGTCTTTTAAACTTCTAGAAAAATTTATATTTTCCTGCATAAATTATACAATTTTAGCTATTACGTGCCAAAACTGCTACGTCCAATTGCATGGTGGATTGATGAAAATATTTTGCTCGGAAAATTCCCAGATGAATATGCCCAAGAAATGCGGGGTTTTCTCTTACTTTTCAAATAGTTGTGATCATGCTAGAGCATGAATTAGATTTTGATGGTAAAAATGCTAGCATGTTGTCCAAAGCAGAACAACTTTTATAATTTTGAAAATTAATTATATAAAATATTTTTTACAAGCTATTTCTAAACTCCAAATTAATGAGAAACTTTTGTATTAATTGATCAGCCTTCATTTAATTAGCCGATTCACATTTAATTAAAGCAATGAAGAACATTAGTTCTCAAGTTTAGTTAAAATGAAACTTAGAACTAACATATTTTTTTGAACTTATTTTCAGGTATTGCGGCGCGAAGTGGTCTTCGCATTGGTGAGATAGTAGGTATGAATGTTCTGTACGATATTTCCGCTTTCAATCGTAAAGAGTTCAGTTTTTTTTTTTTTGTTACTCTTTTTAGTGTATTGCAATTTATGCAAAGTTTTATCCAAATGCATCATTTCTATTCATCAGTACTGCAATAATTTGCTGATTCTAACTTTAAACGCAATAAAAACATTAAATGAAATAAAATTAAGTAAAATTGAAACAAAAAATTTCAGCATACTAGCAAATGTTGGTTGTACGTCTATTGTTGCAGAAGATCATAATGGCCGAATAATTCACGGTAGAAATTTAGACTTTGATATGACCTCACTCCTTCGAAACATGACAATTATTGCTGATTTCACCCAAGGAGGAAATGTAAAGTTGCATTTGCAATCAATTGATTCATTTTTTTGGAAAAATTTTCAGGAAATTTTCTTCAATTCCTTTCTTCAATATTGCAAAAAGTCCCACTCATCTAAAGTATTATATATATTTGAAAATAACACTTGTTTCCGGATATCTCAGAACATAAATGATGCCTTCAAATGGATGAAATATATATTGTTGAAAAAAATTGAAAAATATATTCAGATACTTTATACTGCAGTAACTTTTGTATTACAAGTCGGCTTATGTACCGGGCAAAGGCATGGCTCATTTTCAATCAGTCTTAATGAGCGCTGTTAGTTAATTAAATCATCTATTTTAGTATTTCTATTGTCAAATTTTTCTCATTTTTGAATTCGACAATTTTCTAAAAAAATTTTTTTAGTTTCTGGAGCTTATATCGATACGATCTTAATGGAGCTTTATACTCAATTCAAAACGCCAGTGACATTCACTATCCGAAAGATATATACAGTTTAAATATTTGTAAATGATATTGGGAAGATACAATGAATTTAAAAAATTTTGATCAATTTAAAATTACTAAATTTTAAGCTCAAATCCTAAATGAAATGGATAGGATACCGTAATCATTTTTAATTGAAATTGATGAATATTTGGCCTTTTTTTTTCCCAATTCTGGCATGTTATAGGTTCTTGAAGAGAAAAATACGTTCGAAGAAGCAAAAGAACTGCTAATGAAAGAACGTTTTGTAGCTCCATCATATTTGATTATAGCTGGTACTAAAGCAGGAGAAGGCTGCATCATAACAAGGTTTCATCATTTTACCTGATAAAAATATTTGATTTACGCCAGATCACATTCAAATTACTATACGATTTTTTATTTTAATTTATAATCTCTTAAATTTTTTCTAGAGATCGCTGGAAGACCGCAGATCTAAAATGTATCGATGCGCAGAATGATCGATGGTTTTTAGTGGTGACCAATTTTGATTATTGGAAAGTCGGCAAGGATAAGCGCCGGTTTGTTTCAAATAATAAATTGTATTTTTAAGTTGTGAAAAAATAGTGCTAGGTTTGAGAGAAATTGAGAATTATCAAATAAAGTCCATGGTTTTAGAAAATGGGTTGGGAATTTTGCAAGAAATGACAATAATGATAAAATCGTTAGTCTTTCAGAAGGACAGCGGAAACAGCTCTTCGATTGGTTGACAAACAGGCTATAACAGATGAAAAGATGCTTCAAATTCTTTCGATTCATCCAGTTGAAAATAAGTGAGTTTTTTGATACGAAAAATGGTTTACCGAAAATAGAAAAAATTGGTAATTTATCTTTCGTTTTTCTCTTTTTGAAAAAAAAGGATGATTTTTGCTCAATAAATTATATATGCTCTTGCTGGGCAGATTTTTTTTTTCTCTTTGCACAAATGTAAATAGATTTTGTCAACGAAGCAATAATCGCATAAGTAATTAGGTTATTTTTTTAAATAATTTAATTATTCACGTTAATTGTATTTTTTATATTTTGCTCTTTGTCATAACTGTCCATAAAGTGGAAAAAACTGAAAGTGGCAGAAGTTTATAATAAATGAAAAATAAAATAAAATCGATCATATCTAAAATTTCACTCAATATATCTGATGCTTCAATTCAATCAAGATCAAAACAAAATTCTTTAAATACATTTTACAGCTTAACCATCTTTTCGACGGTGATGTCACCATCGGATCATCGCGCTTTATACCAGTATACTGTTATTCGGGAAAATTAATGTGATTTCCTCCATTTGATGCCACTATTTTAAATAATTTAATTGTTTCAATGAAAATTATAATAGTATTTTATTCTTCCTCTCTTTTAGAAGAAAATTGCGTATCATTTATCGTAATACTTCTTCTGGCTTTTTTAATATTTTATTATGTTATAATTCATGCTGAATTATTGAATAAAAAATGATAAAAATAAGAAAAAATTATTTAAATAATCAACGAATGAAATATTTAAGCTCTGTCAACTATATTGACCATTTTCATATATGTTTCAGCATTAAGATGAAATTATTGTAAATGAGAATAGAAAATCTGAATGTAATATAAATTTTATATTGTAATATTAGTGTGTATGATAAGATGAATTTATGATGAAAAGTTTGTTTGCGTATCATATGATGGTCGATTTTTTTCGTTTACCTAACAAAATTTTTTTTTTTTTTTTTTTTGAAAAATAAGAATATTTGATACTGAAAACTATAAATGTATAATTTAAATTAGTAAATTGAAGAAAATCATCATTTATCTAGAAGAAGCTTTGAATTTTTAAATTCTAAATGGAAACAAAAGCAGAAAGCAGTTTTTTTTTTACCTTGTATCGTAAAACTTTATATTCATCAATATTTGTGAAACTTAATACTATCTTGGTTTTATCTCGTCCTGTTTCTAACGAATTATCTTAGCGATGGAATTTTAATGAAGTCGTAGTAAAGAGTAATTTCGACTACTAATCAATAAAATCAACGAAAGGTAGTTATTTGTAAATAGCCACCATTTAATTCATCGCTTAATCAAGTCTTATTATTGCTATTAGGAGATCAACTAAACTTTCCATTAAAAATCGAATTATCAAAAGTTTTCTATTAAAAATTGAATTATTTTTAACGACCGAATTATTCAAAATGACTTGATTGAAATATTTTCAAAAAGTTAGGAAATTTTAATTTATTGATTAATCATCAATCATTTGTAATAATATTATCATCATGCATTAGAAGTATTTCTTCGATTTATAAATTCAAATATATTTCAATTATCATTTAAAATTATTGAAGTAATTATAAAAATTCGTTCTCAAGAATAGGAATAAAAAGAGTGAAATTTTGATGAAACATTACAACAAACAAGAAGGAAATTAGAAGAAGAGAAAGAATTATGCTAAATATAGTAGGCAAATAATAGATTTTATATTATTCACAAACCGAGAGCAGCAATAATTATCTGAAAGTAGTAGAGAAAGGGATCATTTTACTTTGATTGACGTCAGCAATATTTAGAAATCAAAATGAATTAAGGAGTGACCAAAATCGAACAGATGCAAGAGGAACAGGCGGTATTAAAGCATTAAACAGCTTGGATACTATTCGTCCTACTTTATGTCGTCTACATCTATAAAAGTTTATATACTTTTGCGATTTCACTATACTTTTGCGATTTCATTATACACCTCTAATTTCACTTAAAATTTTATCGTTTATAGTATTTCTCAATGATATCATTCATTTTATTCAATAAGTTTGTTATCAGTTAATCATGGATTATAAGAAATAGTAAACAAAAGAGAGAGAGAGAGATTATTTCTAATCTTAGTTAGTAAATTGTGATGCTTCTTAAAGTAAACATGAAATATTTTCGAAAATTTTTAACAACAAATTGATTTGATGTGAGTATTAAATAGTAAATAATTATTTGGATGACTAAAGTAAAATTTAGCAATTTGTTGATCCATTCCTATAGATCAAATCATAATTAGGTTAGTATACTCGTTTTTACTGCACTTTTTACAAACATCTTTAAATTAAGCAATAAATTTGGTTGATAATGCCAGGTCATATCATTTATTTTAAAATCTCTTGATTGCTATGATTTTTATTATTACTGATATTTGATAAAGAGATCGAAAATGCTTCCTGATAAAATTAGATTCTTTATTAGACAAAGAGACTATTCAAATAACATTTAAGCAGATAAAAAATTTTTTTCAAGTGCTATAAAAATTATTGTCAAGTTTGTTGAAGTTCAAAATTAATAGTACTGATAAAAGTAACATTATTAGTAAGGAAATAAATTGCTGAGGTAAAAAAAAAAAGAAAAAATGAAATTATAAATTATTATCCTGGAACAGGTAAGTTATAATCATCTAAAATCAATTCATTTTTCCCTTCATTTTAATCTAAGGTAACAATTAGTTATCATGATATATTCCGTAAAAATCGTAAAAGAATAGCAAACTTCATTCCATTGCATTTCTTATTAATTTCACACTAAGTTAATTAAAAACTTTATCTGTCCGATAAATCAAGTATCATTTAACGGGATTAAAAGGAGAAGCGACATTAGATAAGAATTTTGAAAGCTTTCCAGAATAAATTCAAGGAAGAAACAACGAAATAATTACCACTTCATATTTCATTTGCTTTCGAAATCATTTCCTGTTTTCTTATTCCTTACACATTACTTAATTTTTTGCTTTAACTTCCAATTTTTTTTTTCCTTTTATATCTATGCATCTATCTTTCATTTGATTGCTTATTTCAAGAGAAATTTTTCATTTTTTTTATTTTTTTTTTATTTTTTTTGTTCTTGTAATTTCATACAAATATGATAAATTGTAATTCACATCCTTTTCTCAAAGAATAGTTGCAAAAATCGAAAGAAAAAAAAAAAGAAAAATTGCGAAAAACTATTCATCATAAAACATTTTTAATTTAGTAGAAATCTCAGTTTCAACAAATGATAGATATTTTCTGATAAAGTTTTTTTTTTTCTTTCAAGATTATTTTAACAATAAAATACTTGGCCTTCATTATCATTCAAGCCTAAAAGAGTAAACAGATAGATATGGGATATATATGTAAATGTAAATCCATGTTTATAAATCTTTTTTTTTTTTAATTTCATTTTCGATTTTTCTTTTTCATTATTGAGTTTTTTTTTTTATTATATTCTAATTTTGATATAATCTATATATAGAATATACATATTGATGTAGTAACTGGCAATTCCCTGATCTCGCTCATATCTGAAGATTTGATTAACTTGAATGCTATTTATTTAAAACCCTTGGTTAAAGTTTGAGAAAAAAAGTAAAAATGATTAATTTTTTTCCAATTCCTTCTTTTTTGCACGGTTGATTTAAATGTTTCGGTCTCAATATATTAGCTTCTTGAAATTGTTGTTAAAAAAAAAATGTCAGTAAGAGCTTAGAAAAATGTATCTTGGGAAAAGTCTGAAATTTTATTCCAATCTATCCATGAACCAAGTTTCGTCTCATGCAAATCTATCGATTCTTCCAGCTATTTCTGGAATGAAAAAATGGAATCAATCAAAATTTCAGAATTTAAAACAAAGGTTAATAATTGTTTTTTTTTTTCGTCAAAAAATTTAACCTGTTTTAAGTTTTGATACTTCCAAATAATAGAAAGGCATCTTTGATGTATTTGATTTTTAGTCTAAATTAGATAAGTAAACCTTGAATATCTTAATGAGGTATTTTATTAGTTTTTTAAAATATCTTCCAAAATTTAACAAGTAGAAGTATAAATATATAGGATATTTATCAGCGATAATCAATTATAGTGCATATTTAAAATAATAATTTTCGCACAAATTTTGTGACAAATTATTGCTGTCAAATAATTTGCGTATCAAAAATTTTCCGAAAATTCTGATGTGAAGTATTTGTTATTAATGAAATGTTCATAAAGAATGTTTGTAACAAATATCATAAGATAATGATAATTAATCATTTGTAAACAGTCAAGACAAATGATGGACGATTTTTCGGGAACAAACTAATTAATATCGTGTGATTTTTAACAAGATTATTTATTAGCGCAGTTATTTGAATTTTTATTTGAAAAACACTGCTAAAATTAAAATCGATTTGAACTACAGTAACCATCCTTTTAATGACACTGTGAGTTTGAAGAAAAACTGTAAATATATTGTATGAAATTTTAGTGATTAGCATTGTTAGCATTAAAAAATATAATTTAATAACGATGAATTAATCAGAAATTTCAAATCTCATTTTAAATTTTATACTGCTCTATTTTATCACTTGACACTACTACCAGTTAATTATTTATCATGCTTATTATTTCAAAATCTATGATAGTCTTAGATAATTTCATTTAAACATTCAAATTGCCTAAATTAATTAATCTTATCATTTGCATCGATTATTTGTGGAATGCTTGCATTAAGAGAGAATGAATAAATATAAAAATAAATTATTTCAATTTAAAATTGTAATATAAAATTCATTGAATAAATTAGAATTAATGATGTAAAAATGGTATTTCTTATCAAAGAAATTTTAAAGATTTCCATAAATTTTCCATCCATATCATTGAACAAATTGAACAAATCGTTTCTGTTGTTCTAAATTTACATTTCAATTCCAGGTTATTAAGTTCCAAATGATATATTTTGTATGCTGGAGAAAAAAAAAAGTTATTAATGAAAATGAGTAATGAAAAACTTTTTTTCAGCCAAAAATACTTGTTCTCATTGTATGATAAAAAATTCGTAGTATTTAAAAACAATTAATTAGGAGAAAATAACTATATGTTAATTAATTTATTGAATCATAATTTTTCACTCTAAATATTGTGGAAATTTGCATAATTAAACGAGGCAAAATTTTATGTATTGCATTATTATAGATAAATTTAAGAAATTTGACAAATTAACAAATAATTAACAAATATTAATGAAGCGAATACCAATTATTATACTAATTATTATGATATCAATTATCGGCTATTGTATCAATTATATTAATCGACTATCAATATCAATTATCAATTCATTCCTTTTTCACCTTTTTTAAACAAGAATCAATCAATTTTTATTCTTTAATAAATCTGATAAATAATGATTAAAGAAAAAGGATTAAAATAAAAGTTAAGGAATATACTGAAGCAAAATAATTCGATTCACTGTATTGTTTCGTTTTGTATTTAATGATTGTTGTAATGTTTTAAAGATTGAAAATTTCATTTAAAAAATTGAGATTTAGAAATATTTCACCTGAAATTTTGCTAAAAAAAAAAAAAAAAATGCGTAAAAGTTTCGATGTATTTTCAAAATTCTCTTCCAATAATTAACTTTGACCGGTTAATTTTCAAAATTATTTCACAATTTTAAATGAGTGTAAAATATTTGAATAAATATGAAATAGTAATAAAGATTATGATAGTAGTAATGAATTAAAAATTTTATTGTAAATGATGATTAATACAATTAGAATTTTAATTAAAAAGTTGTAAATTTTAAGCTGAAACATTAATAATATTGATAATAATAATAATGTAATGATAACAATAACTCAATAGATCGAATTCTTCATTTTATTTACGATTATTTGCAATCTTTAGCAAGTGTTGCGGAAAGTTTGCTGTTGGATTGAGTTATGAATCGGACAGATTTGTATTTATTCCTTCATTCAAAAATAGCAATAATCGAATAATAAATAATTGGCAGCACAGTAGAAAATCAAGCGTTTCAGTAAAGGAGGAAATTGGATTGATATCGATTGGGATTTTAGAGAAGATTGGAAACTTGGAGAGAAGTAACGTTGGCTAAGATAGTCCAGTTAGAGTGAATTTAATTCGAATGAGTGAATAGGAAGGGTTTTTTTTTTTGGAATTTTGGCGGGATATTTGAAATGTTAAAAATTGAGCGTTTGTTGCGATGTAACACGATTGATAGCAAAATAATTATGAGAAAAGAAAGAGTGTTTACAAAAGGAAAAAATGGTATGATACAGTTTAATTGGATATACAAAGATAGAGTAGAAGATTAAATCATTTGATTAGAATTATTTTAGCTAAAAATCAGAAATGTTTAGAGTGAAGGGTTGTACAGTAGCATGGAAATTAGCACATGTTGAGAAATTATTTTACCGATAATAAGTTATGAAAAAGTTTTTACAAATTTTTAACCATTTGATTAGATAATTTTTTGTAATGAATAATTTTAGTTAGGAATTAATTTTGATTTTCTCAACAGCAAGTACTTTTTCATCTTTTTTTTTTTATTTCGTTATTTTTTTAATATCAAAAAAAAAAAAAAAGAAAAAGAAAGAAAATTTTCTAGAATTAAATGATTCCGCTTGACAAACCTTTTTAAGTTGCACTAAAATTATCGATTTTTTTAGGCTATAAGTATAGGTTGATGAAGTTTTTCTTCATTATCATTTAATATTAATATCAAAACAAGTTCCTCATACTCATATTCATATTTTATTCATATTACTCATATTTTTCATTTCATATCATTTTTTAGAAAATTATGATCAAACAATTTTCAAAAAGAAGAAACAGAAATTGATTGATTAAGTTGAAGAAGAAAAAGAGATTATTATTATTATTTTTTCATAGCTATTTCCATTTAATCCATCTGTTCAAATTAATAAACTTTATTCTTAGTCCTTGTATATGAAACTAAATCATAAATCATAACCAAAATTGCAAATGATGATCATTCTTCTTTTCCCATTTTTTTTTTTTTAAGAATCAAAGATAGAAAATATACTCAGCATTGAATAAAACTTTTTATAAGATCTTTTAAAATTTTTTTGAAATCTTAAATTTTCACAAAAAAGTCTTTTTTAGAATATCTTACAAAATAATATTGCTGCTGACTCTATTCAACTTCAAGATAATACTAATAATGGAATGATTTCGAAATATGATCAATCTAATTAAACAATTGATTAGTCTTGGTATATATTTCTTCAGATAGGTGGTTAAGGTAATTTTAAATTCGCGTAAAATGATAGCAATTTATCTTGCATTGATAGCTGAATAGTTTTTATTGGTTCCTTTTTTTTTTTTTTTTTTTGAAAATCAAAGGCTTAATTTAATCGAAGTTAAAAATAAATTAAAAAATCAACGACGAATAATTACGCATTCAGAGTTACAAGCTTCATCAAAACCAATAAGTATCGATTAAAACTTGAGTAAATAAAGCTTTATTACCAAAGTAGTCTGTTGAAATATCGATTTCGAATTTTATGAAATGACTAAATTTCAAATTATCGAAAACAATCTAATTTTCTTAAAATACAATTTTAATTCTTCATTTGTTTACTATTCGGAATGTTTTTTCGTTTTATTCTATTTTCTCAGTTTGCTTTATAACCTATTTTTGAAAAATTTTCCGAATCAGATAATTAAGCTCAATTCATTAATAAATGAAATAAGACTAAGGTTCGGCAATTTTGTTTTGATGTAATTTGAATCGTATTCAATTTTGCGATATCATAAAGCATTTCAATATTATTTGAATTTTTACAACAATTTCATTTAATTATTTAAATATGAATCTCTCAGACTTATTCGAAATTTTCGTTATTTTATCCATCAAAATGAATTAATTTACAAAAATACATTTATAATTTTTCATTATTTTTTTGCTAAAACGAATGAAAGATAAAAAATTCGTTTTATTATTATTTAAAAAGAAAAAAAATAAAAAAAGGAAATAAAAAGAAGAAAAGTAATGAAATGAAATTTTTATCTTACATTTGCAAATTGTTGGCATATTATTCAACAAAAAAAAAGCCATCTTAAAATGACAGGAAAATTTCCCCAGAGATGTTCCGAACTATTATATGTAAGATTAGAAAAAATATTTCTTCTTTCCTTTGTCCTTTTTTTCTTTTTTGCTTTTCTTGTCTTTTTTTTTTTTAAAGCTGCATGTAAAGTTTCAAACTTTAGTTTCTGAAAAAAAAAAGTTTTAATACTATTTTTGTGATTGCAAAAAAAAAGAAAAAAATTTATTTTTATTTGTAAGTTTTTTTCAGTTAAGTATGCGTAATAATAAAATTTTATCATTTAATAGGGAAACAAGCATAAGACTGTTGAATTGATTTTATCAATAGTTTACGATCGTTTTTGAATTAATAAAATCAATTTATAAAAAAGGGAAAATTTAATTTTGTCAAATAAAAGTTTCACTTGATTGAAATTAAAATTCATTAATTTAATTTGTAAAAATTTATGCTAAAATCATTTTACATGAATTAAAATTAGATTGCATGTAGTTATTTGTATAATATTAGATATAATCATACTCTTCCAATAAATTTATATTTTGAGTTAAAATTTTTAAATTAAGAGAAATTTTATACGACTTCAAATTTATTTGCTACTTTTTTCTGATGATGACATCCATTTTTCTGAGTTTTTAAATCTCAAGGGTAATTTCATTTCTTTTTTTTTCTAATGCATTAGGCTAAAAATAGCTTAGCAAACAACGTCATCTTAAATGTGACATAATTATCGACCATTTGATGATGTCAATAATTTGAATTTCTGATTGTCAAATAGAATGAGTTAAAATAATGTTTTTTTTTCTTTTTTTTAAATCGAACGAAATTAAACATTGTCGGATAAAAATGGATTAAAATTAAGCCTTCTTTGGGTAACAAATCAGGATTAGAAAGGCCTAAAATGAATGAAATCACAATTTTAAACGCAAATCGAATAAATTAAAATAAACAAATCATTGTTTGAATTAATATTGAAGTTAATTTTTCATGTAAGTATTTTAACAATAAACATTCTCTCTTTTTTGTTCAGGTTATTATTATTGCTATCATCACCATCATTATTACTGATTAATTAATGCTCTGGTTCTAATGAATTAGTTTAAATTTCAAGTTATTAATTAAAAATCGTTTTTTTTTTCACTTCGAAGTCTTAAATATTTTTGAATATCAATAATAATTTTCTTAGATATCCTTCTGTTTTATCGATTCATTAAAATTATTTCGTTTAGTAAAAATATTAAACAATTATAAAGCCGAATTTTGACCTGTTTGAAATAACATTTTAGATTTGCCAATCATATATATTTGAATAATTAAATTTAAAAGCCCGAAATATGCGATTATTAATTTTTAAGTACATGAAAAACTTACAGATATGAGCTTTTAAATTGAGTATTTGTGTACCTTTATATGTTAAAAATTCATTTTAATTACTAAAAATTGAATAATTATGATGGTACATTTAAATTTATGAGTAAAAGTAAAAATTTTCATTTTCACTGAAACATTAAAAGTAACAAAATATTTTGAATAGCATTTTCAAATTTGAATAAATTATTGATTAAGGGATAGGAAACTATTAAGAAGGATGAGAAACTTTCTGAGAAATTAATTATATCAATTTGCAAGTAAAATGAAATTTATTTAATTGTAATTCTCAGCAAAATAATAACAGTTGTTGGACTATTTAATGTAACATACATAAATTTTATTACTGTTGACATTTTGAGAAGCAGTTAATGAGTAGTTTACGAAATTTTAAAGTTTTCAACGATTAATTTATTTCATAAATAAATGTTCCATTCTAAAATTCATTTTGAATAATCATTATTATTTCTGAAAGGCAATTCGGCTGCAATGAACAAGTTTTTTCGAGAAATCTTAAAAACAAAAAAGTTGATTGAATAAATTTGCGTTTTTTGCTTTGTCGTTTTTTTTTTTTTTTTCGCTCCAAAATTACTTCATTGAAAAGAGAGGAACATTATAAGAAATGATTTTATCTATTTTTTTCAAATTTTTCGAAATAAATTTTTCAATTTTTGAAACTTAAATTTTTTTTTTATTCATCGATTATATCAATAGTTGAGTATTAAAAGAAATTTCAAAATTTTCTATTACAAACATTTAATTAATTCATTTCTCTCACTTCATGCTTGTTACCAATTTCGAATCTTATTTTGGAATTTTAAAAATAACAAAATTTTGTTGAAAAAATTAAATTCCCGAGATTTCGAATGCAATTATTTGCAAAAACTTATTCTTTACAATATTGAAATAGGCGGAAATGGCTTATTATTTATGTGGGATATGAATAAAAGATGTAGAAAAAATAAATTCCTCAAAATAGCTTCTTTTTTTCTTTTTTTTTGAAATTCAAGTGCTTATCCGTTAAATTACATCTTTACTTTTTTTTTTCTTATTTAATCAATAAAATTTTATTCAAAAAATAAGCTAAAATTCAGGATATTTCTATTTAAAATCAAAAAAATTCCATTCTTTCTGAAATAAAATATAAATTAACAATTTAATTCTATTTTATCAAATTTTACTTCTTTTTGATTTTATAAAAATTGAAGGAATTAATTATTTTTGATTAATTAGGGAATTAGAATTATTCTAATATTATAATAATTTATAGAATTCATCATTTTTCGCTTCATTTTCGTTCTTCAGAAGTTTTCAATCGCCTAAATATTCCAAACAACAAAAAATATTTGGTTATTCTCCACATAATTTTTCTGTTCCAAATGTTATAAATTAAGCTCAAAATAATTTATTAATTATGATTTTGTTTTCTTAAGAATTGTTTTTGACTTTTTAAAAATGCAATTTCATTTTATTGGCATTTTGTGTCAATTATTCATTATTAATAATAAATAATGCATTCTTATTTATTCATTTTTTTTTTCGTTTAATATTCTCCGCTAACTTGATCACTTGATAAAGATCAAACAAAAAATTGAAAAATAAAAATTATTAAAAAATATTTTGTCGCAAAAAAAATTATCATATTTTTTGAAATTATTTATAAATAACTTTCAAATTATCTAAAAATTATTAGCAAATATTCGTGCATTTTGCAAAACTTAATTGTTATTGAAAGAAAAAGTCTAGTTGGAAAAATTGTTAACAGTACAAATTATTATGACATTTTTAATTGTCACATTAATTGTCCATTAATTCTTATTGCTGAAGATTGAGAAAGTACTTGTGCTATCTTAATAATAAAGTTCTTTGATAACATGATTTATTTATTTCAATTTTAAAATCAAGTATTTGCAGTATTAACAACTTTTTCAATAGATCAGAAATCACTTTTCTTAAAATGCTTATTCATTACTTTCGAATAATTTCCATTAACAAATTTACAATGACAGCTAATTCATTTTTAAGTTAAAGTTGGAAATTTCTAGTAAAATTAAAAAGAGTACATTTCTAATGATTTTAAAGAAACAACAGTTTCATTTGAAGCTTATTTTAGGAATTATATAGTTTATAAAAAAAAAAAAAACGAAAAATTCATCCAGTAAATCTTCGCTTTTCATATCTTTTTTCCTGTCATGATTAGAATTAAAATACCATGATATTTTCTCATCATATGTTGATGGTTTGTTGCATAAAAATAGAAAAATTGCTAATAATAAATTTTATTTAATGATCTAGTATTTGATCATTACTTCGTTTGGTCGAGAAATTCTCCACACCTCTTGGTCGAGAACGTAGTTCCATTCATTATTAGGCCGATGATTTCTTATTTTATGATCTCTGTATTAAGGATTTTTGCAAATATTTCATCATTTTTTATTTAACATTTTTAGGTCAGTAAAGACAAAAATACCAGTTAGTTAGTTATGCTAATTATTTAATTAACCGTCTATTTAACATGGTTTTTTTTCTTCAATCAAATATTTTCATTTTTTATTTTCTTACCTTAATTTAAATTTTATATATTTTTCAAGTTATTATATGATTTAATTCAATAATATATTATTTAAGTGTACTGTTTTAATGTTATGTGTTATTCAATAAGATTTTTGCTGAGTAAATTTGAATTAAAAATATTTTTCAATTTTTTATTACAATCACTTAAAAATAGCAATATGTGCCAAGTTGCAAGGTTTTTTATTTTATGAACAATAAGAATACTATTCATTTTATTCCGTGAGTTCAATGTATTTGCAAATATTTTATTAAAATAATATATTTGTATTATTCGGTTCTAACAAGAAAATTTTAACTATTGATTAATAGGGTGAAGAATTTTTCAAAGTCTGTGTTTAGAGGATTATTTTCAAATTAGAATTTATGACTCTAAATTAAGAGGTTTATTTCTTTCGACAATTTTATTTTTATATTTATCTTTTTTGTTTTTGTTTTTTAAATATGATTGTTTGATTTTTGCTTTACTTTTTCTTTTTTTTTTTGGTGTTGATTTTTTATTTTTATTTTTTAATCTTTATTGTAACTTTCGATTATTTCTCATTACTTTTTCGATGAAATGTATGAATAATATTTTCCTTGACAATAAAAATGAAATTTAGAGATTTATTATTAAAAGGGATAAGAAATATATGAGTGAAAAAAAATAAGATTAGGTAAAAGTTTTATCAATCTGATAAACGGAATAATTGAATCAGTAAAGAGATTTAAATAAGCATTTAAAACCAGTTTATGCTCAAATTAAACGAAATAACGATACAAATTTTCTGTTAAAATTTGAAGGGAAATAAACATAACAAAATTTCAAATTTATCAAAACAGTATTTTATTAAGCAGCAATGATTTATCATTATTTTTCCTGAATATTAGCGAATCATTACAATCACCGCAATAGATTTATTGAAAAAGTTGGAATTTTCTGTGAATAGTACCAAATAACAAATATCAGAAATAATTGATCGAAATAATAAGATATTATATGTTTTTTTTTCTTATTCAAAAAACTTAAGAATTTGAAGCCAGAAAAAAAAAATAGATGCACTAGATTTAATTAATTGGCGCTTCCTTCTTAATTATGAAATATATTTGTAAACTACTTTTTTTTTTTACATTTCATAATTTTGGTAGTAAACGGATAAATCTATTTAAAAGTAATGTAGAAATATAAGCGAAACAAACAAAATCTGGAAATTGTAATTTTTAGTGAATTATTCATTGAAAAAATGAAAAAAAAGAAAGTGTCACAATGAAAATGTCACAATTTCTTTTTTCACTGTCATTAATTTAATTTATTGTGTTTTCATTGAATATCCTGAATCCCTGAACCATTTGTTCTTAAAATTTCTGACAATTAAAATCAAAAATCACTATCCATAATAAAAACATGAAATTTCATCCATAATGAAATTAAATTCAATCTTTAATCTTCAGATATGCAAGAAAACTACGAAGTTTTTTAGTAAGAAAAAAAAAAATTTCTTTTATAACTACCCTAATATATTTTTAATGATATATTTTGCATATGCATGGAATTTGATATACATTAAATTCGATACTAGAAGTAAGAAATGATTCCCTTTTTTTATTTCATTCTATTATGAATTTTGATTATCGGTTGCAAAATACAGACAATTTTAATTAAGACAAATGTAAAATTACTTATTATTTGAATAATCCGATCAGTATTTTACTGATAATCCGGCTAATGATTCATTCTGTTTCATTTTTATGTATGAAATTAAAAAAAAAAAAAAAACAAAACGAATTTAAAAAATACCTATAAAAATCAGCGAAAATTTTATGCAATTTTTTCACTTAAAAGTTAAAAAAAACACACACATTCAATTCTTCTCGGTGGTATTCTTAATATAGATGGAATTAAGTTACTATCTTTTCAACTTTAAAAACTTTCATTTCCTCTTTCGCTAAAAAAAAATGAACAATTTATAAAAATAAATTATTTCCTTTTAAATTCTCTGATATATGTTGGTGGCCATCGCATCAATTTTATGCAATTTGACTTGTTGACAACTTTCCTGCTAACTCTCGCATTTGTTCATTTTTTGAAAACTATCATCCTCCTTCATCTGTTTTATATAAAATTTGCAAAATTTTAAATCGTCGTATATTTCACTATTGCTATACATTTCTTATCTTCTGCCATCCCTAATTAGTAATTTCCAATAATTTCTCATTCTTAATAATTTTTCAGTCTTGTCATTTTTTTAAAAATCTTTTCACTATGCAAAATACACTTCTTTATTATACATTTTAACCATTAAAAGAATATTTGGAATGAAATTTGCCGAATTGAATTTTAAGTTTTTCTATATTTTTGTATGATTTTTTTTTTTTTTTTATTTTTTCAACATTTTTATTGGAAAAATTCGCATGTAACAATTTGTCCTTAATATAAAAATCTTGTAGCAATTATTAGCTAGGTATAGTAAAAAATTCATATTTTATTCGAAGTAATTTTCCATCAAAATTTTATTCATTTGTGAAATTTTTTAATTAATTCAAATTATTTAATTAGGTCGTTATAAATTAAAACTTCAAATGATTTTGAAATTAAATGAAATGCAATTTGGTTGAATGAAACGGAAAATAAAAAAAAAAAAAATTGAAGATTATCATCGATGGGTGGTGAAACATCGAAAATTCGACGTCCGAAATCGGCAGGAACAAAAAAATCAACAACTTCTCAAAGTACTCAAAAATTAACTCCAGAAATTAAAAAAACTGATTCGATTGGTTGCACTGATAATCTGCTCAATGTTGGTAAGTTATCATTGATCAATACATGATCAGAATGATCAGATATCATGTTATTTTTAAAATTTCATCTCAAAGTAAAGATAATTAACTGAATTAAAAGGATTAGTATTTTTAGTTTATCCACATATATATACATAGATATGTAATAAGTTGAATTTAAATTTATTTTTCATATCTTATATTACAAACTTATCACTTATTCCAACATCATAGTAGGACAATTTGAAAAATTGTAAAACTTGGACATTAATGTTTTCTTATCCATCATTTTAAGCCATCATTTGAAGATGGAAAAGGCAATTTAAAGTTTTCGTAAATTTGAAAAGAAAATTTCACTTCCAAAAAACCGAGTGTTACTAAAAATAAAAAAAAAGAAAAAATGAGCCAAAGCTTTTTTTTTCCGTCCAGGCTGCTTATTTTATGTCACCATAAGCTGTAAAATATAATGTTTAATCTGATTCCGCTCCATTTGTAAGCATTATTTCAGGCTAAAAATTATTTATGCATTTTAATGTATCAAAGAAAAGAATGGATGAAATTGAGGAAGTTGATAGCTTTTAGCAAAAAATGAATTATATTTATACTAAAATTTCATGAAAAATTATATTTGTACTAAAATTAGTTGAAATTTAATAAAAATAATCGCTTGTAAAATTGAAAAATCATTTAAAGTTTGGCAAGCTCTATTAGTCACAAAATCAAATAACAGTTTGAATATTTCTCATCTTATACTTTGCTAATTAATTACGGTTCAATTATTTTTTAGATTTTGGTACTCGAACGAGAAATTCATCAAGATCTTCACTAGATTCAAATATTAATCGTAGTCGTTCTGGAAGTATATGCAGTTCACGAAGTAATCTATCGAGGCAAAAGCATCCAATCTCTTCACGTGATCGACATCTTATTCAGGTATCAATTCTAATTATAATAATTTGCAAGATTTCCAAGAATTTGACTTTTAAATTCGCGAAAAATTCAAAAAAAGATCGAACAATATATAATTTCTTATCAAATAAGAAATTGATTATTCGATTGGATTTAGAATGGAAATAAATTAGGAAAAAAAAGTAAAATCTAGTAAACATACGCAAGGTATGAAATGAAACAATTGTTCACAGAAAATCGATTCGTTCGATTTACAAAATATCGCTTCACAGAAAATCGATTTGTTTATAAATCAAAAAATTTTTTTACCCTATAATAGCAGAAAATATTTCAACAAAAATCCCGAATGATTCTGATAAATCATTTATTGCAAATACAATAAAAAATTTGATATTTTTTTTAATTTGATACAATTTCATTATTTGTTGAAATTTCGACTTTTGCAAGATTTAAAATAAGGAAAATTTCAAGAATTTCAGTACTCTTAAACAGTAAATAATTTTTCTTTCCTCGATAATTTTATTCTTCTTGGCCAAAAATTAAAAGTAAATAAGAACAAATAATTTGTTTTAAAATGAAGTTTTTAATTAATCTAAGCTCACAATAAGGAAATGAAAAGAAAGGAAAAACTGTAAAAAAAAAAAGGTTCACAGAAAGTTGACATAAAAATTCAATCGATTAAAATTGGATTAAATCTAATACTTAAATTTCATTAACTGCGTCACTATGGACGTCATAGCAAGTTTTTTCTTTTTATAAAAAAGAAAACGAAGGAAAAGGAAAGAAAAACGAATTGAAATAAAATTTTCATAAAAGTAAAATTGAAGGAAAAATAAATAAGCAATTATTTTATGGGGAAAAACTTCAATGACATAAAAAAATACGTCAGCAAATGATTATACTAATTTGAAATACAAACAACTTGATGAATTTAAAACATGAAATCTAAAACGTAATTAAAAGAATCAAAAATGCTTTTATATGATTTTTAAGAAGAATTTAAGAAAAAAAAATTTTATTTCATGGATTAAAAGTTTTGAACAAAAATCCGTCCAGTAAATTTCATTTATTAAAAGTAATTTAACGGATAATTTGCATTAAGCAAATAGTAAATGGCATTTTTGTGAGTCCAATATTACGAATGAAATAATTAATTACTATGAAATAATTACAGTAAAATATTTACATTAATTTATTACAAACGAAATAATTTTATCAGTTGAAATGTAAAGGAAGAAAATATAATTAAGAAAACAAGAAAAAAACAAACTAAATTTCAGTAAAAATTTTTCGAAAATTTAATTTGATTCGATGAAAAAAACTTTTTCAAGATTCTCATTTTTTTTCTACTATTTATTACGGAGTGATTTTATCAAATTGTCAGTTACTATTTATAAAAGTTTCAAAAGAAAAAAAAAAATTTTTTTTCAGAGCTGTTTTCAAAATCCGCACGAAATTATTGGTCATAAAATTTTACAACGAGCCAACGAAAAGCGGAATGGCTTCGCAAATTTCTATAACAAATTAAGTAACGATGAAAGAGATGAAATTGAAGAGGAAATTAAAGTACTTTTGAAGAAAACTGTTGCAAATATTAATTTTATAGATGAAGTGAGTAAAAACATTTCTTCATATATAAATATATTTATTATAAAAAGCATTTTGAATTTTTAGAATTTATACAAATTTGAGCAATAAACTTTCGGAAAATTTTTCAATTAAGGAAGGAATTTAAACTATAAATAGCTTAAATAGTTTCGTAATTTATCACTTATAAAACTCAACAATCCATGGAATTTTATCGACTTTATCATTATTCTTATTAGAGATCAAATTAAACGAATTCAAAATGTGATTCTTATTAGCTTTTCATATATCAAATGTCCAAATTTCAAAAATTTAATTGGAACTGGAAAATATGTCCATGTTTAACAAATTGATTTACATTTCTAAGATAAAATTTTTGAAATTACCATAAGTTTTCATGAAAATTAATTAAATATAACGAATTTTTAGGTCCAACGATTAGCAGAAGAATTCGGTGGTAAACATGTCAAATTTCGAGCATTAGGTTTCAAGCCTGATTTTTTTGGAGCTTATGCGGATGCTACCATTACCGAATGTATATTCCTAGATAACGCAATACATCCTGCACATCATGTTCTTACAGCATTCTCTTCATTTATTACTATGGTTCAAAATTTTAAAATTTGAATCCAAAATACAATCTTATACATGTCTTTTTTTTTTTTTGAAATTTCAATGTTACTATTAAAAATTGCAAATTCTTTCTCTTTCTTCATAAACTTTTTAGCTATAAAATTGTTTAAAAAATTCTGAGTTATAGGTATTTTCATCGGTACGAGATGGCTTTTATGCAGAAATGCGACGTATGAGGCGTGCATCAAATAGCTTTAGTACGGGTTCTAATTCGTCATGTATGCGAAAAACTATATCAGGCGACTTTAATAATATTGACTCATTACCCAGGTTAATGTTTCTCTTAATTTGTAGAAAATAATCTCTAGTTATCGGAACTTAATCTTTAAAGACATAATTTTGAGGACAACGATAGTATAAACTGCAACAGAAATTATTCTAATAAGCCATATGATAGTTAGCAGTTATCTATATAAATAAAAGATGTAAATCACCATTGCCAGTATTTGACACATAATTTTGCAATCTCTTCACCGATTGCTTTCAAATTTTGAAACAATTTTGTATTGAAATTGGGGCGTGTTTTTGTTTATATATGTTTATCTTTTTTTTTTTCACCTGTCACACCTGTGATAGGTAAAAGTAAGTAAAATCATGTATCAAATATTTATATCTTCTATATCGCTGCTGTTATTTGGCGCATAACTTTGCAATCTCTTCTTACTTTGCTTTCAAATTTCGACACAATGTTGCATTGAAATTAGGGCGTTTTTTTATCTATATATATTTACTTTTTTTTTCTTTTACCTTTCATACCTGTGATAGGTGAAAATAAGTGAAATCGTGTCGTCGTTGCTGCTATTTGGTACCTGACTTTGCAGTCTTTTCACTGATTGCTTTCAACTTGGCATTCGAATTGATGCTTTTTTTTTATTTAGATATATCTACTTCTTTTTTCACTATAACACTTGCAACAGGTACAGTAAGTGAGCGGACAACGATTGAATCGAGATTTTCATGCAACGTTGCATTCGAATTTTATTTTATTTTCAAACAAGTTGCATTCGAATGGGCGAGTAATGATTTCAAATTTTTGAATGTATATGAACCGTTCTAAGCTTTTCGTTTATTTCTTGATTTGTGAAGTAGGTGAGCGGACTGAATTTATTGACCGCACCTAGACTATTATTTGTCACGTAACTTCGCAAACTCTTCAATCGATTGCTTTCAAATTTCAATATAACCTTGCCTTCGAATGGTGCGTGTTTCTATTTATATATATCTACTTTTTTTTATCTGTCATACAAGTCAATTTCGAAAATTGTTCAGATGCAGTTTATCTGCTTTAGTTCATCCAAATAATGTCTCGTAGAAGATCAAAGTGTACTCGCACAGTAGATGGAATGCGACGATTAATTGCAAATCAAACTGAGGAAGAACGGCATCAGCAAATGAGCGAACAAGACAAAGAGTGGGTCACATGTGAGCAGAACGACGTGCAGCCAGACTTGAGGATGCACAGTTGCGAGCATGTCGACCGTGTTCTGCAGTTTCAGATCTACTTCATTCTAAGCAGAATCAACGCTGAAGATCAAAATCGGTTTTTGAACATGGATTCCTCAACAATAGTCTACAATGAAGCTTTGATAATGATTGAAGACTTATGCTTACAAATTGCGAACAAAGTTCTCAATCAATTGGAATGCCATCACCGAATCAATCTGCTGCTTCGCTCGATATAAAATTGCTCGCGAACATAATTACAACACGACTGGTCTTTTGTCATATGTGCAATCAAACATTCCTAAGATGAATTTGGACAAAAAGGCAATTACTGTAATGCAAAGTGTTAATAAGGGGGTTGGGGAAATCTTCTTTTCAAATCTGCTAGGAAGAACTGGTAAAACATTCCTAATCAGATCTGGCAACAATTCGATCCTAAATGACATAGCTTAGTTCTTGCATCGTCCGGAATAGCTGCAACATTGCCACCAGGTGGAAGAACTGCTCATTCCGCTTTGAAATTGCCATTGAGCATTCAATTCATTGAAACTCTCACATGCAACATTTTCAAAACATCAGGCATGGGAAAAGTATTGCAGAATACAAAAAATCATTCGAGGCTATTGATCGATCATTGCATGATTTGCGTGGAAATATCAGACCATTTGGAAACACATTAATATTGCTTGCAGGAGATGCTCGCCTGAGATATTCTACTTTGTGGCGAGAAATATTCTACTTTATAGCGAAACGTAAAGACGTTAAAATTAACTACCAATATGCGTGATCAGCTGCAAAACGATCGGTCAGCTGCAATATTTTCACATCAATTGCTGGAAACTGGGGATGGAAAGATACCAGTTAAATTGACCTCAAGATGAATTTCACTGCCTCATATTTTCTGCAATTCAGTAACGTCAAAATGAGTTGATTGAAAAGTATTTTCCAATATTCAAATCAATTGTAAGAATCATAATTGACTAAGTGAAAGAACTATTCTTGCGACAAGAAGAAAGACGTCCATGAACTTAACAATATTGTTCAGTCTAACATTTAAAGCGAGGCATGTTACATACAAGTCAGTCGACACGGTTGTTGAAGCAAATGAAGCAATCAAGCATCCTACAGAATTTTTGAATTCACTCGATATGATAGGAATGCTACTACACGTACTGTAGTTGAAAATTTGCGTGCCAATTATCATGTTGCGAAATATCAACCAGTCAAAACTTTGCAAAGACACGCCACTTGCAGAATTAATGAGCAATGTTGTAGAGGTAACAATTATGATGAGACCTTTCAAACGTGAAAATGTCCTTATTTCTTTCATTCCTATGATTCCAACTGATACGCCATTTCAGTTTAAGATATTGCAATTCCCAATTCAATTGGTATTTGCATTCACGATCTACAAAGCTCAGGATCAATCTTTGGAATTGTGCGGTTTAGCTCTAGAGACCGACTGCTTCTGACATAGACAATTACATGTTGCCTGTTCTAGAGTCGCCAAACCAGGCAATCTCTATATCTACACAGACAATGGAACAATAAAAAATATTATAAGCCAAAAGTATTGGGAAATTAAACATATTAAATGTGGATGAAAGTTGAAAGATGTCAAATGCGCCATGACAATTATTGTAAACAAGAAATACTGAAGACCAAGTGACGTGACATAATTTCAAAGGGACGATAAACATGTTACCATCAAAACGCTCGAATTTACAGATAAATGATCGAGACTCACGCAGTAACAGTTCGGATGGATTACATTCAACAGTTCAAAACCACACAATAGTAGCAACAATCCGACAGTTCAGTTGAATAGTATTCTTCTGTATCAGCGACAAAGAAAAAAGTAAGCAGTGATTAGTTTGCCTGGATATTCTCTAATAATTGCTTATTACTCTTTATTACGAAGAATCACTCTTCATCAATCAATAAAACCTCTCTCAATAGCATTCATCTCTGTCACACAATACACAAAAACCACTTCACACCTGTTGCTGACCTGGCCAAATCACGATAGCAAGAATCAATCTCCAATCCAAACAAACTACAAAATCAAATTACAAAGTTCCAGTTTTTTTCCCCCAACACTAGAAACATACGCTTCCTCTTTTTTTTTTTTTTTTTTTTTCACTTAACCAGATCAGCTACAACAAGGTGTGTATGAAAACATGCGCGTATTCGAATGTAACGTTGTGTCAAAATTTCAAAGCAGTACGTAAGGACTTTCCGATATATAAGATTTTGAATTAATATAGATAAGGCGCGTTTAAGAACGTTCGGAGATTTAAGATTTTGAACAAACGAAAATTTGCAATTTCATTCATATAGATTAGCTGGAGTCGGATACGCGAAGTGTAACCAGCCCTTATAGATCAGGTGGATCAGCCATACTCCGCGTGGCCGGGTCCAGCTTGTTTGAAATAAAAGAGCTAAATTTCGAGCAAGAAGTATAGCATGCATTTTTGAAATCAAGCATCGAAAATATTTATCGTCTAAACTCATTTCAGATCAGCAAGTCCAGGTAACATATCCGGTGAATCGGATTTTAGTGCTATAGTAGTGATTCCAGCAGACAACGACACTTCGTGAAATCATCCTCAATTTATCGTTAAAATATTAAATTGTTCGCTAAATAATGCATATTATCGCGATATTTATGTTTTTTTAAAATGCCTTATTTCATACTGTAAAATACTTTTTCTGTCAATTCAAAATTAAAACAACAGATTTTTCGTGCAATATCCATTCAAAGATAAAAACAGCAAAAACTATTTTTGCAAATTAAAAAATTAAAGCAGTTTTCGAAATTACAGGATTGAAATTGAACAGAAAATCTCTGAAATTTTTATTCACGAATAGGAGATTATTCTTCCTCTCGGCTAAATTTATGAACTGACTTCAACCACTGGAAGGAAATCTTAAAATTCATTTATTCAGCTACTGTTTGTTGATAGAAAAGGAATTATGAATGCGCTTATACAAAGAAATAGCTTTCATGAAATATTTTTTAGATTTAACGCATACTACTGTCAATCAACATTGCATACTCAGCTTATGTCAACACGAAAGCATTCCTTTACTTTTAAAAAAAGAGTAAAATGATTGGTTCGCAACATATAACAAACAAAACTTCCATAGCTATATAAATCGATATCTCATGTCTTGAGGAAAATACTTCTTACAAAAATGCCGAAATGTTTCTCAAGTGAAACGTAAATGTTCACGAAAAAAAAAGCGAAGGAATTATTACTAGTTTGGTTTAATATGTAACTTTGAGATAATGTTTCTGAAAGTTTATTCCATCTAAACAAAACAACAAAAAAAATGACGGAAATAATCTACTTTTTTCGTTCATAAATCCATTTATATACTGGAGCTTTCATCGGTTCCCCTTTTGATACCTAAAAAATGAAAGTAAAAACACTTTTCAAGATATATTGGCCAAATTTGGTCAGTAAAATCAAATTAAATAAAGGAAAAATATAAGAAAAGAGCAGCTGAGAAAATGGAACTGTTCTAGAAATGGATAAAAAAAGAAAAAAAATCCTAACATTGAAATATGAATATTGTAACCTTTTTAGGCCGCAATTGTTTCCCTCTACTCTCTACTATGTTCTTTCTAACTTCCAACTTCTCAACAACAATCTTAAGTTCTTTAGCACGTTGCATCCTCTTCAATAGTTCACTGTACATTTTTTGCCGCTCATGATCTGCTTGCTAAAAAAATTATGATAATTTATGGTTCTAGAAGTGAATTAAACAATTTATATTAAGCAACCATACCAGCAATTACGTTTTACAAGTTATATAATATTAAGCTAACTTCTAAATTTTAGATTTGGAAATAGGTTGATAGTGTATGAAGGATACAATTCAAAGCATTATACATTTAATAAAGATCAAAACTGAGTCCCAAGTAAAATATTACTAAAAAAACAGCATATATAAAGTTTAATACAATTAAATAATGCAATTTCAAATCTCAAACCAAAAACAATACATCAATAAGTAAATAGATGGAATTAATCAATATTTTTGAAGAAAACAAACCATAAATGATGATTACCCCTCATAATTTATACAGCTAATGTAAACAGAAATATACTCTTATGAGCATACCTTCACATCATCTTTTCTTTTAGCATTTATGATGGAACTGCTCTGAAGAGTAGAAATGCGCGGTCGATTATACCTTCGATTTAGTACTTCTTTCGGTGTATCGAAATATTTTACGGGATCAAAATTTTTTGCTGAAATATACTGCTTATATTAACTGCTTTGAAATATTTTCCATGAAAAGTCCTTATCAATTAATAAGTGACCTCGTGAATGTTTAGCAAAATAAACATTTCTAAAGCTAAAATCCGATGACATCAAAAGCAACAGTTCTGAAGGGTACAAAGGAGCATCTTCTGTTCGACTGGTTTTCAAGTTTCAGGATTAGAAACTCATAGTATTTCTCGTGGCATCATCATTGACTTAACAAAGAAGGACCACAACTTTCACAGCAATTTGTGGTTTTAGTTTATGAAGTATTATTATTTTAATCCCACTTATATCCAGAATATTAGTCATTTTGATAATTTTTCCAAAAGGAAAATGTAAAGGAGTTAGTATATGTTCATCGGAATGAGTTTCTCAGGAATAATTCCGCTATGAATCTATTTCTTGTTAACTATTCGTAATCAAATAAAGTTCCTGATAAAACTCAAAACTTTTGCAAAGTAATAAAATACTGAAACCTTCTTTTTCCGTGTCCACGAAAACAGTGTGCGTATTTTTTGTAGCTACAGTGTCCGCAAAATGTAAAGTTGCCCTCAGCTTCTCAATTTTCTGGAAAAAAGAATATATATAACTATCAAAACAAGTATATGCCAAGACGATGTCAGATTTACAGAAAGAATAATTCCTGAGACAGAAAAACAGATAATTTTTCAGCTGGCAATTATAATCTTCGTTTTGCATTAGACAACCAAGAATTTCAAGTATCACTCAGAAACATTTCTCTCTATTATATCAATAATTCAAATATAAAGCTAAGAGATGAGTGAAGTTACTTGATTTTCAACATTCAATCGATGCTTCAAATATTTCAAATCCTCTAAATCCCTCAACTTCTTTTGTAACAACGTATCTTCATCAGGTTCTGGGGTATTTTCGTGATGTACCCCATCCTCCTGCAAAATTCAGTTGTATGAACATTCAGAAAATAAATTTTTCATAATTTTTCAGAAAGTAAATGAACTATATTAGCAATACAATCAACTAAAAGCTATAACAGATATGGAAGAAACGAAAAAAATACCCCAATATGGCTTCGAATCATATGGAAATGGAATTCATCCGGATTTCGATTTAATGCCTTTTGTCGCAGCCTTTGTAACTTCCTCTTCTTATAATTATAGTCTCGAGCACGTTGAACATAATCTTTCTTCTTCTCTAATAGACCAAATTGGGCTCGCGATTCTGGCTATAACTTTTCACTCTTTACATATTAATCAAATGGAATTGTTGAACAAAATTCAACAAAATTTGAAATTGATTTCAAAATTCTTGAGTTTAAATTCTAATATCCATTATCAAAATAGAGAACAAAAAATTCTATTCCTTTTCGATCCTGTAACCATGTTATATTCATTTCTTCTTCCTTTCAAAAAAAGGAAAAAAATCAAGAAAAAACATTCTTGACAAAAAAAAACCTGACAATCTGGTAATATATGACAGATTTAACAATCTGATAATATATGACAAACCTGAGGACGTTCACGATGAATCCGTTGACCAACTTTTGATGACCGTTTCAATGATGACATAATTCACACAACACTTGCAAATCCCTGAACAATTTAATCTTTTCCTGAAATACGTCCCTCTGTATGCATAAACAGTAAAATCTTTCTTTTCCTCTACCCCTATTCTCAACATTTTCACCAATCGCTTTCTTTCAATCTTTTATCGTATTATTTAATCTCTTTATCGCGATCACAAAAATATTTTCAATCCCTGATTATCCACGATTTATGCAATCATTTCAACTCCTCACAGTTTACCATACTATATTTTTAAACTTTACTATAATGAAATTTCTTATCTATCTACATTTCGTTAATTCCATTATCATTCGCAAGTACCTCTGTCTGCCGTTTCCACTTCAAACTATTTCGTTCTTTTTACAATCTCTGATCCATTCTCTCTTTCGCAGACTCATTTCCTGCACCATGTTCTTGGACATTGTTCTCTATCTCACACCGTCAGAATAGTCTTTGAAGCTGCAACGAAAAATTTGTCTCGAAACGATCGATTTCTTACTGTATAAACGTGTTACGTTTACTTTCTATTGATTAATAAGTTTGTTAATTTCGTGGGGTTGGGTTACGTGGGTGGTTCGTTGGTCTTTACGTTTTAGACGGAGAATCTAATTTTGAATGAGAGAAAAAATCAAGATTTGGACAAATTTAGATGTCAAAGAAGGCAGAAACTGAGAAAAAGGTGACAAAAGAGGCGAAAGAAGGCAAACCAGTACGAGAATCAAGCAAATTTGGTGAGCTACCGTTGACGCTAAGTGAACGATTGGAAAAATTGGATACGAATGATTACCTAAATCGTTCACCAGATGATCCGCGATGGTTCGATCGAAAATACAATCGGAAACAAATCGGACCTGATGGACCACTTTGGACAGCTCCATTGGATGCTCGCTATCAACAAATAAAGATGGGACGCCGCTGTACCGATTACTATGAGGATTATTACCGATGCATCAATTTATTGGGTGAAGACTACAAACCATGCAAATTCTTTTACAATACTTTTACCGATATTTGCCCGTCGTCATGGAGAGAGAAATATGATGAATGGAGAGAAGAGGGCGTCTATCCGGGACATTTTGATCGTTAACATTTGAGTTAATGCTGAGAATGTTTTGCGCCTTACATTGGTCATCACGATAATTTAGGCTGTATTAAATAAGACTATCTTTCCTGTAATTGTAGCTCTACTAAGTTTTATTTCTGCAACTTTAGAGTCTTTAGACTTTTCTTATAATCATGCCATTTGAAATGGAGTGAATTATTTCATCTTCATATTTAAGTAATTTTCGCTTTGTATGCTTCTCTTCTGTAGTTTTTTGTTTTCTATTATTTACGTTGAATACGTTTATATATTTTGCATCGAAAATGCTATAATATGTGATATTTCATTAAATTGAACGAATGAAAATAAAATTAAGGGAATGTTAAAAAGCAGCACGATAGATCAGAAAGAATTAGAACGACGTGAAACATATTTACGCGATAATTCTCGACCATTCAAACTAGTTGATCCGACAACTTGGTCACGTCGTTGGGGCGTAACTTTTTTTGCTATTGGTACTGGGCTGTTATCCTGGAAATATTATACCGATTGGTCGAGGAAACCATTTTTTTATAGTCAGTTGTATCATTTGTTTTAAATAATTCTGTGAATTTTTATGTGGTAGTCTTCGAGTGATAAAGGATTGTGTTCAATTTCGAATCGTTCAGGTGGTAGGGATTCCAGTAAAAAACTGCCAGAAGTATTGATTCGAATGCTTTTAACAGCTTTCTTAAATGGAACTGTTAGTTATAATGTGAGTTAGAAATCGCATATTGCATTTTTGGACTTCATTTCAGGTTTACTTCCTCGTTTCGTTCTCTTAGTTTTTGTGGGAGGTGTTGGATACGTAGTTGGTTCTCTTCGTGAATATCATTACAAAACGCGTGACGCCGTTGTCGAACATTATATCTCGCTTCATTCAGAAGACTTCCAGCACTTAACAAACTGTAAGCTCTATTGTGGAAGTTCTAATTAAAAAAGCTTTCAATTAGTTAATCTATACGGTGAAGTTCTGAAATTGGCTGAATAATAAAATTTTGTTTTTCTGATGCAAAGATGATTTTTAATCTTTTCAGTGGACGGACGTAAATTTTCGGAGGTGCTTATGCCTTGGATTCCTCGACGTGCACATCATAGGAAATTTGATTAGGATCGATTAGCTTTATTTTCAAATTTGTGTCATTTATTTCACATTTGACTGTTCACTAGTTGCGATTGGAAAGTATTTGTATTTGCTGTAATTTTTAATTCTCTTTATTAATGGAGTCGGGAACAAGCATTGGTAATCTGGAATCTGCCGATTTGGTCAGCGAAAAACGTCGGCGTATGTTGGAACGATTGGAAGCACGTCATACAAAGGATACAGCTGGGACAAAAATATCTTCCACTGATGCAGCAGATTTTGATAAACTGATAGCGAAAGCTACATGTCTAATAAATTCAGAAATGAACGTTGAGCCTGAATTTTTGCAAGAATTGGAAATTGCCCTCACGCTAATTCCACTTGGCCGTCAATCACGTCGGCTTAAAGATGCGTTGAATGTCCTACGTGGCCAAATGCAGAAGCAAATTGGATTAGCTCATCAGCAAACAGCATTTTCATTTAGTACCAAAAAAGAAAATTCTGCCGAATTAAAAAAACAAAAAGCAGAAATTGCCGAATGTAGTCCGCTTGGTCCTATTCAGACAACAGCTAAATCGTTTATGCAAAAGGCGGTCACAATAACTGCCGAGGTATTTTTTTTATTAATGTAAAATTTTTCTTGGAAATGGATTATTATCAAATATTATTTCGATATTTGGGCTGTGATACGATATTTTAAGAAATCAAAATGAAACTCGTGTTGTTATTATAGCATGGGAAAGAATTGTTACTGAAAGGTGATGATGGTGAAGAAATTATAATCAGTGATGTTACCAATTGTTTGGTTCGTGTTCCATTCAGAGCATCGACTGTACATATGAAGTTCGTGAAGCATACCACGCTAATTTTTGCACCAGTTAAAACTTCTGTTTTAATGCGCAATTGTGAAAATTTAACAGTAGCAGTGGCTGCACAACAAGTCCGAATTCACAATAGTCATCAAATTCGATTCTACATCGAGGTTTATTTCAAATTTTCGAAAATTAGATTTTTTTATGTCACAATTTTTTTTTTTTTTTTATAGAATTCATATACCATTCTGTTCGGTGTATTAATATGTCACATCTTTCCTAATTAAAATATGTGGACTTTTTAATTAGAAATAGCTGCAGGAGAATAAGAAATTTCAAGTTTATGAAGTGATAATATATTAATCATATTCCGAATATTTTCTGGGCGCTGTTGTCATTCTTAAGAAAATTTTATGATTGAATTTCATGGAGAAAGTGAAGGAACTGTAAAAATCACTTTTTTTTTAAATGAAATCATTTAGGTACACGGAGCCTTGATCATTGAAGATTGCGATGGAATAGAAGTTGCACCGTATAACGTTACAGGTTTTGAGCATGATCTACAAAATAACAATTGGCGTAACGTACAGGATTTCAATTGGCTTTCAACGGAAGAACATAGTCCAAATTGGAAAATCATGGAAGAAAACTCAGCAAAAACCTTTACTCTGTAATATTTTCAACAAAATTCATATGTGTTTATATATATATATATTTTTTTGAGCTTTGGAATTGAATTTTCGATCCGATAAGTTAGACTAGTATAGGCTGTACTGTTGATTTCATACAGAATTCTATTCTTTTCATTCGATATTTTATTTTTTTTTTTCACAAATATAGATTTATTTAAAAAATAGGTGATTAGATGTTAAGTTGTTGATTTTTGCTTTTTCGAAGAATTGATGTGAATTCATTCGAATATTTAGAGTAGCTATCTTTTCCTGTGCATGTTTCTGATAGTATGTCATGTGATGATCACTCTTCCAATCAATAATTGTACGAACACTGTTGCTTGTTTCCATTTAAAAATATTAATAAATTATTAATTATTGATATTTGTCAGTACGCAGTTTGAAGGGATTCCTTTTTCAAGATGAGGCAGATGGGCAGATCTTACTCCTCTGACTCTTCAAATTTTTGAGCTTCATAATCCATAATTTGTCCTCATTTCATCAGAAATGATTTCATATGCACAGATAAAAGACGAAGCATTCTTCTTAAACTCATTTTTAATACGGCGGTGTACTATCGGGCGGTTTATCAAGGCTGTGCTTTTATTTAATTACGTGAGTAAATACCTCGTGAAGATGAAAGCTTTTGAAAAATTGAAGAAAACATTAGAATCAATTCGCTAGATTTTTTCTCTTTACGAATGTTGATCACAAAATAAGTTATTTAAGGCTTTTCTTAGATAATGTCATCTTATTTGACCGGTTTTCAATTTTAGTTGAAATTTAGTGAATCCAAAATTTATTTCGACCTGATAGAATAGTCCTATTGAAGAGTGTAAATAAAGCTTAATAAACTAACTTTCTCTCAAAAGATAACTTCACAAGCTCCAATTTTCAGAGAAATTTTAATCAATTTTATGAATATATCTCTTGAAAAATTTTTTTTTCTATTTATAATATTTAAGAGCACAAAAATGATAATACAACTGAATCGAAATTTTTTTTAGTTTCTATTTGTATCGATTACGTCAAGAAATTTGAGGAAGTTAAAAAAAAAAAAAAAAAGAAGAAAATCTACATTACTCAAAATGGGTTGTTGCTCATCGAATATATTCCATGATGAGGAGAAAGGATTGGACGATCACTTATTTCCATATCTTGATTATCAGGAACAACCGGATGATGAATACAAACAATTAGATACCGAAAATGATCAAAAGGGCGATACAGCTGTGGAGCATATATTCAAGAAAACGAAGTAAAAATAGATCGATTGAATTTTCTAATAAATGATTTGATCTTCTATTTTAAAATTCATCTTAATTACTAGGTTTTCCGAGAACTTTTATATTTAATAACTAATTGCATCTTTAACTTGTAAAAAAATCTCATCTATATTAGGCTGAAATATTTCAGATTTAATTTTTCAAGCTGATTAAAGTAATGTAAATATTCTCTCGATAATCCCACAAATATCAAAATTAAACGTTATCATTGAGAAGATTGAAATTTTCTGAATCATTATTTGTAAAATTTTTGATAATGATAACATGATCATACGTTATTTATGATATTAAAAATGACTTATAATGCAATCTATCATCAAAGTTTTTCATTTAATTTCATTTAATTGAAGTTTTCCTTTTAATTCATCTGATATATCTGATCCTCATATATTTTATATCAAGCAATGCATACGAAAATAGAGCTTAAATTAAAAAAGAAAAATGTTTCCGTAATTTGATCATATTATTGGTAAAAAAAAATGAAAAAGTATTAAAATTAAAATTTCAATTAAAAAAAGAAATTTCCTCAAAAAAAAAAAAAAAATTAAACATAATAATTTAGTAATAATTTATGAATTCTTATTTGATATTCCACTGTATGACTTCTTGTTATCCAGTAAAAAAAAAAAAAGAAAAAAAAAATTCAAGTTTTATTATATAATTATTTCAAATTATTTGAATTTTAAGCTTGCAATTTTGTAATTTAATTCAATTCCAGGAAATTTCTACTTTTCCCAAAGATGACAAATGTTGTTATTGTACCAGAAAAGATTCTGAAAATTTTGCTGAATTATAATCCAAGATAATTTATCCTAATTTTTAGAATGGTTTATGGACAACCTCCCAAGGACATGAGAAATACACAAATTGATTGGAAAGATGAATATCATATCGATTTTAAAAATCGACCATGTCCTTATGATTTTCCAGCATTTGAAGGCGATAAACCACTTGATTATGATGAAAATGTTCGCTTTTTTTTTTTTTTTAAATTTTTTCTTTTTAAAATTTTTACTTTTTCCAAAAGGAATCAAAAATTAAGAGAATTAGCATCCGAATTTAATCATTTTAAATCAAAATCTTAATTGTTTTAAAATTTCATAGTTCAGAAAAAAGACGTAACTGTCACAGAGAGAGAAGATATGTCGAGAAAAAAGGCTGAGGGAAAAGAAAGAGGAGGAAGAAGACGAAAATCGAGAAGTAAAGGCAAAGGTTGTTTGTTCAAATTTGGCATTTCAAATTAAATTTATTTCAAAAATTAATTATCAATCAATTAATCAATCTATTCCAGAGAAACGACATGATGATAAACATGTTAAGAAACATATCGATAAAGCTGGTCGGAAGAGGGCAAAACGTTCAATTGATGAATTTGATAGATGCAGTCTTAGTGAATGAAAAAAAAAGAACAAAAACACAAAAAAAAATGATTTAATAAAATTTTTTTTTCATTTCAAATTTTCAATAATTTATTAATTGTATTATTTATTATAAAAATTTTATAAAATTTTCCATGAATTCACTAATTTAGCACTATACAAAAATGTCAATATTTAATTCATACAATTTTCAGCCATTATAACTAAATATAATAAAATGATTTGGCTAGAATTGCACCAAAAAAATTATAATAATAAATAAATGTTACAAAATTTTTAATTATCCTAAATAATAATTCCTAAATTTTTCAACTTATTAGATTCAAGCAGCTAATCACTAGGTTTAAATTCATTGGCTTAAATAATTAATTGTTTGGAAATTGGTGAATTAACCATTTCAGAATTCTAATTTAATTCATCAGATTCCAATTTAACCTTCAATCTTATCACAATTTAGAAATATGCTAATTATATTCAACTTAATTTTTCAAAAATTTTTGATCTAATTGATAAGATTTTAACTTGACCTTTATAGTCTTATTGCAAATATAGAAATTTACTAATTGATATTTTAATTAATTTAATCCATCAGCTTGCACTCTATCATCTTTGAAATATCTTGTAACAATTTGTGAAAAATTCAAAACTTTTTTTGAATTTTTATTAATTTCCTGAACATTTCAAATGCTTTTTCGCATATTTTTATTAAAAACATTTTTTAAAATTGCAATATACAGTCGAAAATAATGAATTTAGGAGAGGGAGAAAGAGAGAGAGGGAGAGGGAGAGAGAAAAAAAGCATAAATAAACAAAATAAATGAAAACAAAAACAAACATATATGCAAATATAAAAACCAAAAAAAAAAGGAAAAAAATGGAAAGAATTTAAATAAAATGAAAAAAAAAAGCCCGCAACATCAAATGTCATGTTTACGATATATACCATGTATCATGCAAATTAGTAATGGACAATGACAATAAAGATAATAATAATAATAATAATAATAATAATGATAATAATAATAATGATAACAATAATGATAATAATAATATTAATACAAAACTAACTAAAAATTCCTAAAGAAATTCATTTCAAATAAACCAACTAAACCTATTAAAAACTAGAATCGTCGAGAAATTTTCATTTTGCTTACTACTTTTGTAAACTGGTTTTTTCTTGCTTTAATTTCTTCTTTTCCGTTTTAGATTACTTATCATCCGAACTCTTCATTTTCATTCATCCGATTAACAGATAACTTAATCAATTTGCATTATAAGCGGTTAAAAATTAATTAAGACAACTTGATTAGAGTTAATTAGTTAAGCGAAATATTAATTTAAAAATTATTGATATCACTTTTTGATAATTTAATTTTCGATCCAATTCTCTGCTTTTGATCCCATTCTTTTATTAACTGGTCATATAATATGCGAAATATAAGTAAATTAGATACGGGATAACTCCATTGATTGATTAAATAATTCGGAATCATAAAATGACCCGAGATATTTGTTAGCATTGCAGCGATTTCTCGGAAACAAATTGTTGGTTTGACAAAGTTTCAAACTTATAATAATACTAATTTGCAACTTTTTTGAAGCATTTTTTCTTTTATTTTTATTTTTTTACAAATACCATAATTGAGATCGAAATTTTCCAACTTAATTTTATTAATTTCATCTATTATTGTTGTCCAAAAATTTGAATTTTAAAAAGAAAAAATGAAAAAGTTTTGTTTTTGAATGATTGAGAAGAAATTTTCCCTCAAATTCATAAATCATGGAACTCGATATCTAAGTAACTTGGTGATCAAAAGTAGAGGTTAACATGGTTGAAAGAAAGTAAAAATTAATAATTACACAATTACAAGCAAGATATCATCAGTAATGGACCCAAATTCTGGCATATTTTTGTTTCGCTTATCAATTATCCAATTTGAAAAAGCAAGAACTTTCCGGATAAATTGATGAAATTCGAGAAATTCAACTTTCTTGCAAAAATTTTAATTTATTTTATTTTTTTTAAACCATTCAAAATTTTTGAATTTTATTCAATTATTGACAGGATCATGTAATTATATATTAAATAAAAGAAAAAAAAAGAAATTTTATACGAAAAGTTTGGTTGAGATCTCTTTGTTGGTGCACTCGTTCGTTGATATTATTAAGGATGATTGTGTCAAAGGTTATGCAATTCACATCGAATTGACCCGATTGAAGATGGTTGAATATTATGTTACGGTTTGCGACTAAGTGACGAATTTCACGTATTTTGAATAGACAACATTTCTCTCCTATTCGATGTGTACCGCTGGTACCACACATATCAGGACGATTAAATTTGTGGTACCTTAGATAGCATAAAATACATCGTCCATTAATTCGTATCATGTTGGTGGTATTTGCTCATCAGTACTTTCATCACTTTCATTTACCGTTGTTACTTCACCCTTCGATTCCTTTTTGTGCTTCATTCGTCTATTTTGGAACCATATTTTTACCTAAAATTAATTAGTTAATTGATTAATTAATTAATACAAAAATTTTCAATTTTTTACTCTTCAAAACTTTCATCCATATTTCTCGATCCAGGAACTATTTTGAATTGATTCAATTATTTGAAAAAACTTTTTCAAATTGTAAAATATAAAAATCTAGCAAAATTTCAAGGTTAATTTCAAAATATTCAATCATTCTTCGTTTTAATTCGAATTAATTATTATTCAAATTGTATAAACAAAGCATTCATTCATCTATAAAAATCAAATAAAAACTTTTTTCTTTTTCCTATTTTTTCTTTTTTTGCTTTTCATTTGAGACAAAAGATTTTGTTGATTGATACCAGAAAAAAAAAAAAGGGAAATCAAAGTCGGCAAAGAACAAAGGAAAGTTTATTTCAGGGAGAGAAACGAAACGGATGGAAAAAAAATGAAGAGAAAAACAAGAGATTCTTCATTTTTAGTATAAAATTTGAAAAGAATGTTTAAATTTTCGTTCTTCGGGACTGATTCCTTCCTTCCTTCTTCATCTTCGCTCTAATGGGACCACCCAGGTGATGTAATAAATTAGGAAAACCTCATGCCGCGGGGAACATGAAACATTGTTCATAACTTTGCTACAATGGGAAATAGGCGGAGGAATTCCGACCAGATAATTTAAATGAAATAACAAAAAAAAAAAAAAAAAAATTTTTCGTTTTTTAAGAAAACTTATTTATTTATTATAAGAAAATTTTTATTATAAAATTTATTGTGACAAAAGACTTTTGCTTTTAGAAACAAAAACATAATGAAATATTATATAATTTTCATTAAAAATTTTGCCAATTTTTAAAAATTGCTAAATTTTTGGAATTATTATGATGGATTGAGAAAAAAAATAAAGAAAAAACGAAGTTTGTAATTTTTTGAAATTTATAAAATTTTTAACAATTATTTTATCTAAAAATTGAAATACTTATTTTTTTTTTTGAAATTATATCATTTTGAAAAATCATTTTGGAAATCGAAATGAATGGTGAAATATTCATTTCTAAACTTGATTTTGGAAATATTCTATTTGAAGCCTGATATTAATCATTAATTGAGTAATTGATAAAAATTTAATTTTAATGCAATATAGAGAAGGGATAATGTAAAAATATGATTATTATAATGATACATATACTGTAATCATTTATAATAAAATTTGTGTCATAAATTATTTGCATTAATTTGACATTTATAAATTTAAAAATAATTAAATTGCATATGCTATTTGAAACGATCCTTCGTTATCTAAAATAATATCACATGTCTAAGTTTATTTTTATCTAATAGTATTCGATTTCTAAACTTAAAAGAAAAAAAAAAACATGTGATCATAGTTTTAGATGAAGGAAGCTAAGAAAAAGAGAGATTTTGAAAGTTAGAAGATTGAAATTTAAAAGAAATAAAATTTCCGAAAAAAATATGAATCAAATGATTAATTTAACTCATTCACAAGTAAACCATCTGTGCAGGCTAAATTTACTCTCGGTTAACATCATTTAATTCCACTAGCACAATTATTCATTAAAATTTCGTTGACTACCAATTAGTTGAAGTAACCTCTGAAGAATTACATTTCTGATAATTCGAAATATCTCAGGATGACGCAAACTAGTCCACGAAAAACCACATTTCTGATAATTCGAGATATCTCAGGATGATGCAGATTGGTCCACGAAAACTATATTTTTGATAATTCGAGGATTTCAGAACGATGGAATCCACAAAAATTCACAAAAAAATCACATTTCTAATATTTCGAGATATTTTAGAATAATGCAATCTTTAGAAATGTCATATTGTTTTCTCAGAAATCATCAAATTTTCCCTTGCATTAGATGAAAATGATTTTGATGATGATAAATATTAAATTTTTACCGTAAAAAGAAGCATAAATTCAATGTAAAACAACTAATGATCTTATTCCTCTCTGTTTTTTTTTGAAAAATTTTGAAAAAGGAAAAACCTCTCATTAATTCACCTAATTATCATGATAAGTTTGATAACTTTACATTACATTTATGGTTTTTCAATTTATTCATCGGAATAATTTTACATTAATAACAATATTCAAAGGAACAGATTAATCGTTGGGATTTTTTCTTTTGAGGTAATTTCATTGATATTTCAAATATTTCACAGCTTAATTCAAATATTTCAAAAATTCGTAAATCAAACCTGCCGCTCAGATAATTGCAAACTTTCGGAAATTTCTTGCCGCCTTTTTCGCGTTAAATATTTATTATAATGAAATTCTTTTTCAAGTTCTAACGTTTGATTTCTACTATATGTTTGTCGCGTCCTTTTTGATTCACCGCCTTTGCCACCTGAAATATTTGAGCAAAGATTAATGATTATTTTTCGAGTTTATTGTTGTAAATTATTTCATACAAAATACATTGGCAGAGCTAAAAAAAAAAAAAAAAAAAGAAATGATAAGTTTTCATATATTACGTGATCTAATGCCTAATAAATCATACACGTAAGATCAGTATAAAAAAACAATAATCATTTATCATATCATCCATCATTTTACTTTGCATTTTTCGCTTTAATAATTCATTATTTTTAAAATTTCATTAATTTGCATAATTTATTTTTAAAAAAGTTATATTTTTGCGTTTCTTTCGTCTCCAACAAATTTTTTGATCCATTATCAACAAAAGGAAAAAATATTCGTGAGACCAAGAAATTTTCATAATTGACCGTAATCAACTAAACAAAGGCATACTGTATTTACGAAGATAACCTTTTTTTTTTCTTTTTTTTTTTTGTTTTATTTTCTTGCATTTCATAAAGGAATTTTAAAAACTTGTGCTTCCTAACCACTATATCAACTATATCAGTTCGTGAAGAAAAAGAATGAGCGGCTTTTGTCTTTGAAGTTGGGCGGTGAAACTGTCAAAGCAATTTTCAAAATATGTGTTGATTTATATTTGGGGAGAATGATAAACCGCTTGAAAGAAGTGGAATGAAGATGCTGCTTCTTAAAAAAAAAAAAAAAAAGAAAAAGAAAACGAACTTTTTTTAGGCTTTCTTTTTAACAATTCTTCAATTTCTTTCTTTTTTTTTTTTCTATTTTACATAAAATGAACAAAAATTTTTGCAATTTCTAAAACTTTTTCAAAAATTCAACCAATTATATTAATAAAAAAAAAAATGAGTTTTTCTTACACTTGAAATTCCAATTTATGTAAAATATTTAAATTCCATTGAAAAAATACAAAAAAGAACGAAAAAGTCCTTTTGGTATAAAACAAAATAGTATTTAATATTTTGATTACAGAAAAGTGTTTTTGACTTGCAAAAATCTTTATCAATTAATTTAGATCAATTAACTATAATCGCTATTAATAAGTAATATTTAAAAATGAGCAATTTTTTTAACAGAACATTTAAAATCAGAGAGTAATGCTTTAACCTTTAATCTTATAAAATTGTTTCAATTTTTGATCTTAAATTATGCTTATTATTAACTTATCTCATGGAAATGGTAAATATAATAAACTTTGATCTTTGTATCCTTTTTTTTTTCCTTATTTTTCTATACTATTTTTTGTAATTTACCGTAATGAGTAAAAGATCACTTTTCATCTAAAAGTTCGCCATATTTCGAAATTTTCAAATGGGAAAACAAAAAAAAAAAAAAAAAAGGAAAAAAAAGCAGAAAACATAAGGAGAAAGGGTAAATAAATAGTAAATTCAAAGAAAAATTATAAAAGACAAAATGTAAATTCCCTTTGTATGATATATTTCATAGGAAAGATTGTCATATTTTAAGGATAGTTTTACTTTGGTTAGTTTGACTAAAACATGTACTGCTCCAAGGATAAAGATGGAAAAATAATGAAAGAGCGGTAAAACTTCAAAGAATCATAAAATGAAATATGAATGTTCTCAGTGACAAAGTTAGATTGAGAATAGCGAAAAATGAAGTTGATAGAAATGATAACAACAACAATAACAACAACAGCAACAGCAACAATGACAATAACAATAACAATAACAACAACAATAATAATACCTCCGAAAAGAGATTACGCTTGATTTACGTGTTATAACATATACATATATGCATATATTTCAAAACATGAAAAGAAATTGTTATCATCTGTTTTCTTCTATCAAAATCAATCAACAACATCATCATCATCATCATTATCAACAACAACAACAACAATAAAAATAACAATATTAGAATTGGAAATTGATATTTTCCACTTGTCGAAATTTTTAGAACTTCTACATTGCTCAAGTTTCAATTCCTTGATAATATAAAGGAATTAATGATAATGATAATGATAATGATAATAATGATAATGATTTAAGAATGATATGGGATAACATTTCAAGATTAGATATATATGGTGACAAAAGTTTATCGTTGTTAATAAAGTTCCAAAAAATAGTTCTTATAGGAATGAAAGTGTTACTTGAAAAGCTGGATCATCCATTTCTTTATAGATTTGAGAAGATAAAATCGAGGTAAAGTTTATAAAAAAAAATTTTGATGCAAAAAAGAGCGTCCTACTCTTACTCGTCGAAATATTTATCAGTGATAACATACAAATATAGTATATTTATAAGTATTTAAGACATTAGATGACAAAAAAATAATTGATAAATTTATTTCTTCATGCATATATTTTCAGCATAATGATCAAAATATTGATATAACTAATCATTTTTATTTATTCGTCTTGTGTATTTTATATTCTAGCGAAGAATTCGAATTATTTTCAATTGTCCGTGATTTCAAGTTCGTTGCAAATTTATTTTGATGACGTAAAACAACATGTAAAACTTCATTTTTCAAAATAAATAGTTAGATTCGTAATGTAAAGTTTACGTAATATCTCTATCACCCTGTTAATGAATTAACTCAACACAAAATACACGACCAAGAATATTAATCTTTTCTTCTTACAACATAAATAATTCGAGAGTTGCAGAATGTTTCGCAAAAAAAAAAAAAGAAAAAAAAAATTGCGAATATATTTAATAATTATATCATTTGATTGCAAAATTTTTATATAAAGTTAATTATTTAAAAGAAGAAAAAAAGTTCTAATCATGCAAATCAAATTCATTTTGTTATTTCGAAATATATCACCCATCGTTCATTTTGATAATTTTCAAATTGAATAAAAGTAAAATTTTTCTTATTTACTTTCTTCTTTTTTCCCTCAAATGGTCTTTTTTTTCTTTTCAACAAATTTCACAAAAAATTTTTGCATTTAATTATCAATCAATAAATTATAATACTAAAACTATTCCATCTGAATTTTGAGAGTTTCCATAAGGATGACAATATGTAGTATGTCAAACACACACACTATTTGTAATAGCAAATGCACACCTGCCCCTTTTGCTACAGTATACCATCGAATGGAATGGATGCATCGTATGATTCTATCTATCCCAAACATCATCATATCAACATTATCATTATCATCATCATCCTTGGCTTATCATCCGTTTAGCGTACATAATTGAGTAAAAGCAATTTTCTTGCATTAATGAGAAAGAAATAAGAAGAAATTGAAGGGATGAAGATAACCGTAATCTTTAAGAAATTGAACGGATCGAGATAATCGTAGCTTTTCAGAAATTGAAATTTTAAATTGAAAATGAAATTGCTATCATCTTGCACACATGTTCATCACACCATCTCATATAGAAAAAACAAAAATAAATTGGATTCTAACTTGTCATTTTGTAATCGATTCGAAAAAATTGATGTAAAAAGAAATGAAAATGAAAAAAAGTGTGACAAGAAAAGGAAAATAAATGTAATTAAGTTATTGATTTATATTAGTTAATAAAGTTTTAAGTTTTATTAACATTTCACATAGATGATTATATTCCGATATGATTATCAAATATTTTTTCTCAATACTGCAACATGTAATTATTAAATCATAGGATCTAATTAAAAATCGAATTAATTATTAATATCCTAGGATATTTGATCGTATTCAAGATTGATTGTTAGTGCGCCTAGAATAACCTGGTTGCATCCAGATTGCTTGTTGAATACATCTAATATAATCTAGTTGCTTCCGGATGTAACCTAATTGTATCCGGATTGATTATTAGTGTCCTAAAATAACTTGATAACATTTAGATTGAAAATTAATGCATTTAGGATAACCTGGTTGGGTATATCTAGTATAATTCAGTTGCATCTGAATATTATTAGTGAATCGATAAAAAACCTGATTTTATCCAAATCAAAAAATAACTGGCAAAAACAGGTATTTGCGAAATGATAATATGATCATGTATTATTACATACATGACATGACATACGCGATAATAACATGACATATGAAAAATATTATACAGTTGGAAAAGTTATTTCAAAATTAAATGAATAAATCAAACAGTTGTAAGCAGTAAATTAAATTGGAACAAGTGTTGCAAGTTGGGAACGAAACTCGTCTGAGTAGTAGTTCTCACGGGTTTCTATTAAAATGTAAGAAATTTGATCAAATTTATCGTCCCTTTTGCTATCCATTTTGCTCTATTGATGCAAAACTTTGAAATTAACGACTCTGATTAATGATAAATTACAGCAAATACATGGGAACATTGATATGATTTGTAAAAATTTTAATAGTAATTAGAAATTGTTCAATACATTTCTACGAATAAGAAAAGATGAATATATAATTCGGAATGCAAAGGAAATGTTAAATTAATGTTGAAATAATAAATAAATGACTTGAAATTAATTTAATTTTCATTTTTAAAACATAAAAATAAATAAATTATTCATGGCCATATATTTGATGCAAAAATAATTCTCAACATCGTATACATGAAAAGAAAAAAAAAAATTGAAAATTTTTCAAAATCTGATGATATTCTTCTATGATAAAAATATTTCTATTTCTAGGATGAAATGATAAAAACGAAAAAATATTGATTATGAAGTAAGAATGTATTATCATATCTTATCAATTTTCATCATTCAAAAAAAAAAGTTTTAATTATTTTCTTGCAAAATTAGGCAATAATTTGGATCAATTATTAGGTTATTAAAAATAATTTTATGTATGAAGAATTAATTTTACTAATTATTAATTAATTGCAAATTTTTTCCAAGCATTTTTATTTATCAAAAATTATCCAAATAATGAAATTTATTCGATTGCTGATAAGATTTAGTTAACTGTTTTGATTAGTAGTAAGGGAAGATGATCGATCCAGAAGAAAGAAATGTTTCCCGGTACAAGAAAATCTCATCCGTTTTGCAAAAGCAGTTAATCCAGCTTAACTTTTGATGAACAATTGTCTTCTGGGATCGGCGCAAGTTTTTTGAACTTTCTTTCAAATAAATCACAAATAACAGCATTTTTTCTTTTTTTTTTCCTTCGCTTTTTAGCATCGGTAGTTTTATTTCATTCCAAAAGAATTTCTACCATATTGTAAGCATTAAAAATTTCACTTATTCATTTCAACAAAATTTCTCCTAAAATTTAAAATTTTTGAACTAAAAATGATTTATACTATTTACTAAAAAAATGATATTTACTCATTTCGATGAAAGTATTTTAGGTATCAAATTCAGTCTATTCCTTATTGATTAATTAATAATGATAATGATGATGATGATTGTGTTGTAACGAAATGATAATGATAGGAGTAGTAATTATTATATTTTAATAAATTTAAAATTATAACTGGAAATTTTAAAAATAGTAGATAAATGAATAGAAATGGGAAATTTTCAAAAACTAATCAATATGTTGCAATTTTTGAATTTAACATAAATATGCATGTAACAGTATTTGATGTCATTCTAGTAAAATTTCAGGCTTAAAATCGAATTCTGAAATTTGAAATTCCATGAGAGTGGGAGATGATTGATTTCATTGCGACAAAAGTATTGTCATATAAAAATTTTTAAAATTAATGTCCCCAACTTGAATAAATGTAATTAATGTCGTCAACTATAATTAAATATCAAAAAAAGACGAAATATGTTTGAAAAAGAAAATATTTGAAATTGAAAAATCAATTTTTCATCTAAAATGATTTCAACCATCATTCTTATTCTATTGAATTTTTTTTTTTAACAACTCAAAAATTTCATCAATGCTAATGATATCAAAGAAATTTTCGAAAATCGAAGAAAATATTGAAAAAAAAAAAAAAACTCAAAATTTCGCATGTAATCGATAAGTAAATTGCAAGAATCAAAGCACTGAGTAGATAAATAGAAAGAGAGAGGAAGAAAGAGTGAGAGAGGAAAAGAAGAAAAGGAAAAAAGAATGATAAACAACAATGATTTGAGCATTTTTTTCAAATGGCATTGTCGTAATTTCGTTTTATGTATGTAATAGAAGAAATTGGGTTTCATATTGAAAAGATTCATTTTCTCTCTGACAATCTCTCTCTCCCTCTCTCTCTCTCTCAACGATTGAAATTTCATGAGCTTTCATGGAAACATTCGATTTTTTTTTTTTTTTTTTTACAATGAAAATTTTGAAAATATGCTATGACAGTCCCCTCTCAACCATTCAGCTATTACCCTATTAGAATGAATTCGATGCCAATATTATACTGTATCTATAAACTTTTAATTGTAATAAATTTTAATTAATACAAAAATGAAATTGCTAAATTTATTATTCGGAAGTAAAATAGAGATATTTTATCCAAAATAATCATTAAATATGAATTCATTAATAATCATTAATTATGAATTTATTTATTTCAAAATTATCCTCAAAATTGTAATTTATAAAAATTATTGTCAAAATCAAACTCATCATTTACTTGAAATGATAACTGATAGTCATTGTCAATGGGATAAAATTAAATTTGTGAAATTGTTAATCTCGATTAATCGGATGATACATGATATTAAAAAGTTGATTGTCCAATTCGATCATATGTCGTAAATTGTGATAAAAGTTATCTAATCTCAAAGATCACATCATCTTACGTACTATTCTTTCGATCATTTCAATCTTAATTCATCAACGTCATAATATTTTGAAACAAGCAATATATCATTTGATTTTTCGACAATGTGTAAATTATAACAATGTTCAATTGTTATGACTAGTAGTATTGTTGTCGTTTCAAAGTCGCAAATATTAGGCTCGCAAATAAGGAAAAAGATTTTTGATGCGATTCTGTTGAACAGTTGTGCTCATCTTTCTTCCAACTAACTACATATCACATCAATTCGCACTCAATGGATTTGATTTGCGAGAGGCAAACATAAATATATCCATAATAGACACGGACATTTGAAGTTTTTTTTTCTTCCTTTTTGATCTTTGCCGATAATTTATTAGTAGGACAAGAAAGCGCACGCTGTTGTTCTATGTATTATCATCGAAGCAGCAAACAAACAAATACATTCACAAATATTAGCGATTTTATTTTTGGAACTTAACAACGAAATTTTAGTAAAAAGAACAAAAAAAATTTTTTTTTAAAATTTTCAATATTTTAATCATTCATTTTTGATTTTTTTCTTTTACTATATTAATGAATGCTTTTTATCTAAAATTTTTTTTTCAAAAAAATTACGATGAAAATTTAAATTGTGATAAAATTATGATAAAATAGAAATTCCATTGATTTATCAAAATCGGAAGAAATACCATTCAACACTTCAATTATCAAATGAATCATTCCCATCCGGTTTGCTAACTTATCAAAATCATAAAACTCACTTCAAATTTTATTTCACTATAATGTGGAATCTTAAAATAAAAAAAAAATAAAAAATAAAAAAAAGAGAAAAAAAAAAGAAAAAAACAGTAATTCTTCTAATTTTTCCTTCCCATTACATTTTCCCTTCTTCTATTTCTATTTTTTCCAATTTTAATCAAAATAGAATTGAAATATTTCAATTGTTGTCAAAACAACAAAAAAATCCACATACTCACTTGTCCAACTTTATACTTCTACCATGTTTGCAGGATGTTTCAAACTAACTTAAAAACTAAATATACTACTAGAATGATAATAGTGATAATAACAATGATAGTAATAATAACACTAACAATAATGATAATAATAATGTTAATAATCTGTACATAATAATAATATTTATTATCAGGAAATAATAAAGTGATACCAGATAGTAATCTGGTAAGCTTTTGAAGCGGATAAAAAAAAAACAAACCAAGTTATAGGCTTAATATATTTTCATTATTCATTTCAAACTGCCAATTCCCTTCTATTATATTTCCATTCAATTATTTAAAAAAAAAAAAACTCATTTCCGATTATAGAAAAATCGAATAATTCCATCTTTTTTTTCCTTTTTTTTTCTCGAGAAAATTGACGAATTATATGTAAATTTTTTTTTTTAAATTATTACAAATTATTTCAAGCAAAATCATTGCTTATAACATTCATTTTTTTTCTATTATATAATACGATATCTTTTTGATTTATTTGATTAAATTTTTATGCTCATAAATTCATATCAGTTAATTTATTTTTATCATACTACTCGTTTTTTTTCTTAACTTTCTTTTTTTTCATGCTATTTTTGATAATTTATTGGTGCTAAAATTTAGGTATGAAATATTTTGTAATCATTATTTCTATAAATCCTATTTTAAAAAATATTTTTTACTATGAATAGCTCAAATTGAAATTTTCAAATTAATTTTACAACAGTAAATTTGATTGGATATTAGAATGCTGATTATATCAAATCTACAAAAGATATGATAATGATAATGAGAATAACAGAAATGATTAAGTAAGAGAAAAGAGTAGAAAAGACAAAAAAAAAAATAATCTTCCTAGTAGATATACCAATCATCTTACTCGTTACCGTATTATTCTTTTGCCATATTTTACATTACTATCAGATGAGGATCATAATATTTTGCGAATTCTTTTTTCTTTTTTTTTCAATAAATTTTACAAAATAAGTAGTTAGCAAAAAATAACTCACGGATTGTTTTGGACAAGAAAAAGAAAATTTATATTTAAATTAATTTTTAAAACTAAAAAAAAAAAAATCAAATGAAATTTACACTATTTGAATTAAAGCAAATTTATTTCTATGCAAATAATTCAAACTAAACAAATAAACAAATTGATATATTCCCAGAATGAGTCGGTATTTTCTATCCTATTTACTTTTATATACCAAATACTCATTTTTTTTGTTAAGTTCAATTTAAAAAAAAAATTGAACTTAAAATTTATTAATCAAAAAGTCTGCAAAATTTATTAATTACAAAACTAACCGCTCATTTTCATCCATGGAAATACCGGTTGATTTATTTGCACCGCTCGTTCACGACTTATCACCGGCAAATGTGACGTTGATGCTGGTTGTAAAGCATTGTAGTTTGGAAATCTGTAAAATTATTCCAATTTGAAAATAATGGAAAACTGGATGAAATTTTAAATTTGAGCAATATTTTTTAAAACTTCATGAAATTCGAATTTGCAGATATTTTTATTTCTCAAATATTGGAAATTAAATACATTCTACAAGAATACATATACATTCAAATAATAGTTTACATAAGTTTGTTGAAATGATTTGATTTGAATTTGAATTTTAATTTCGAGTTCAATCGGATCACCGATTACAAAGAAAAAAGCTTTTTTTCTTTTTTTTCAAAAGAAAGATTAATGATCATACTATTGCTTCTTCTTCTTCTTTCCTCTTCAGTTACTTTTTTGAATAACAAAAGGTTGAATATTTATTTATGCATTGCTTTTGTCTATGAAATTCTTTCAATTCAATAAACGATATGAAAAATTCATTTTTCCCCGAAAAGTATCGTATCCAAAAAAAAGTTTCGTAGAAATTTGACAATAATTTAGTCAGAAATGGAATTATTTTAGCTCTATTCTATGGATCTATCCAAATTTCATTTCTAGTATTTTGCAAAATTTTAGTCAAAAAAACAAAAAAAAAAAACAAAACGAAATAACCGTATCACAAAAATAAAGAATGATCGATATATCAGGAAATATATTAATAATGTGAATAACGAAAAGATGAAAATCATAAAATTTAAAAATTAAATAAAAATGCAAATAAAAAGAAATTTTGGATTGATTTTGTCGAATGCACATGAGAACTATTGAAATTTGATTGAAAATGATTGCTATTGATTAAATACTAAACAACCGATGGGGTGGGTATGCACAAAATTATGGCGACAAATTGATGACATTGACGATGATAACGATAAATTGCGGATGATAATAAGAATTGTGGTGACAATAATGACAACAAATGAATAGCTAAAAATAATGACAATAACAATAATAAGCGCTTTCTTTCGTTGTGTAAAAAATAATGAATAAGAAAAATAATATGACCTTTTAGATTCTCCAATTTCTATTTTTTTTTTTTTCTTTTCCTTCTTTCTTCTTATATTTCTCTCTGTCATCATTCAAATGTCCAAAATGAGTGGTCAAGAAGTATACGATCGCCGTATTGCATGTGCATAATGATCGAATGAATTGTTGTGAAAGAAGGGATTCGATCGAAGAGAGAAAGGGTAGAAATTTTTGAGTAAAAAGGGGCGAAAAGAGAGAGTACATTCAGCGATTATCGTAAACGAGTCGTAAATCGAGCAATAAAATGTTGAATGAATTATATATGCAATATATAAGGATGGAAATATGTCATATATATATATATATAAATATACTCACTGCAGTATGCAATATAATCTATGAACAACGAATCAGTAATTTTGACAATTGATATTGAAGAATGATACCCTCTGTTGATCAACTATACCTAAAGATGACCTCATGATAACTCATGCTAGAATAGGTCAATAACTTTTATTATACATATCAACTAAAATTACAATGAATACTGAAAATGAATCAATCGATAAATCCATCCTTCATTATTTAACTTATTCCAGAATAGGTGAATAACTTTTTATGCATACAAAGTAAAGTTACAATAATTACTGAAGATGGATCAATCGATTAAACAAACGATTCTTTGTTGTTTAACTTATTCTAGAAAAGGTGAAAAATTTTTACTCATTTCAAGTAAAATTACAATGATTACTGAAGGTACAAAGTTCCTAATAATACTTTTTTTTTAAATTATGAATTCTCAGAATTTTCATCAAATATAATTATGTATTATTGTTTGCAATAATTTCAAGAATAGGAAAGTATACGATAAATGATATAAAGAAGATTCCTTCATTATTGATTAGCCTATTTTTAACTATAAAGTTCTCAAAATATGATTATGTATTATTGTTGTCATCAAATATGTATTATTGTTTACAGTAATTTCAAAGGTAAAAAAGTATAAATCAATAAGTGATAACAAAGAGATAAATAAATATAGAATATAATAAGAAAGTATTAGAGACTATTTTAGACATACCATAAGATAATATATATTGTAAAGTGTTAAAAAAAAAAAAAAGAATATTACTATAAATTGATCCAATAGAACAATCAGGTAATTGAAATGATTTTTAAATTCGAATATTTTCAAAAATATTATTCTTTGAAATTTATTAAGAAAAAGCATATTGTAAAATGCTAAAAAAAAAAAGAATACTGTAAAATGTTGTATTGATCTAATGCAAGAATCAAATAATCGAAATGATTTTTAAATTCGAATATTTCAAAACTACTACTCTTTAAATTAATATCAAAAAGGTATAAAATTTATCAGGAAAAATGTGAAAAGAAAAGAAAGAGAGAAAAGTCGATAGTAGAAATAATTGAACAGTTCGGCAGGTCGTAAATGTGCAATAAAAAGTAAATTATATACGTTTTCTAAGGGTTCAGATTCAATCAACTTCTCTCACAAACAACAATCGGAGGGTAAAACTTCGCTCACATTTTCTCAATCGATCATTGGATGTCAAAAATAAATGATTCAAAATTTTTTCGGGGCATTGATTATTGATTTATTTCATGATCTCAAGCTATAAATAAACATGATGAATAATATTTATTGATAAATATTTTCAACAAAAATTCTTCAAATAATTTTCTTTCCTTAATGCAAAAAAGGAAAAATAAAGGAAGAAAGAAAGGTAAAGAATATTTGCATTTCTATGTAATTAATAATCAATTTAATCAATATGACGAAATTCTTCATGATTAATTTTACAAGTAAATAAAAATAAATACAAGTTGTTTATTTTTTTACAGATAAATAATGTAATATATAAATATGCCATAAATCTGCCATATGTTGAATATTGATTTGTAAAAGTTGATGATAATAGGATCTTTGAAAAAATAATATATCATAATTTGCAAAGAGTCCAAATACAGTATTCTTATACTTTATTCAATTCTTTATTTAATTTTCGAAATATATTTGGTGCTTTAAAGTAATTTGCTAAAACAAATATTTCCTTAATTTTCAAATTACTGCAAAATATTATCAATAATCTTCATTAAATCAATTCAAGAAGTTGTTTAGTAAACAATAATAAATTCATTGACAGCATGCCATAAAAGCTATTCCATGATTGAAATAACTTATTTACGAATATTGTCGTATATAAATACATCATAAAACTAGCATATGATGAATATTGACTTTTTTAAAGTTAATGATAATAACATCATACAGTATCTCTAGAATAATTTATAATCATTGCAATTTGAAATTTTTTTTTTTCTTCAGCAAACACAATATAAGAATATTTAGAAAATTGAAATTTATAATAAAAAGTCAACTTGAAATTTTTTAAGATTTTTAAAATGCTTTGCTAAAACAAAATACTTCCCTATTTTTTCAAATTAGATATACTGTAAAATGATATTATTATTTTTACCAAATTTTAGAAAAATAAGAATGAAACGATAATACGTTTATTGACAGTATACCTATGTAGAAGTTCATTTGATGAATTTAAACAGATTATTTATTAATAAATATTAAAGAAATATAATATGATACTATAAAATACTGTACTTATATATACTGTATAATTCTGATGACATTCTACAATTCACTTTATGTGTACGGAAATACACAATCATGAAATTATTATTACAAATTTGATTATTTAAATATGCAAGTACTAAGATATTTTTTATTGCAATGAGTTAATTAGTTTAATTGCAAGAATGGCAAAATAACGAACTGTTTCGGAAGATGAAAAAAGTGAAATTTTAAAAACAAATTTTACAAACAAATATATTCTCTTTGATAATTTGTAATATGTTGATTAATAATGATTTAATTTCGGGTGAAGCATCAAAAAAGGCTGCTGACAGTTGAGACCAATCATTTTTCATTATTTCATTTTAGAGTTAAAAAAAAAAAAAAAAAAACCAGTTCATGGCAGTACAACAACCACCTATCGAAATATGTTTCATGATTTTTTTTTTCCCTTAAAAATGTGGAAATTGTGAAAAAAGCAAATTTTAAATCATATTTTAAAATTGGAAATTTTATTTCATTTATGCTTGATAGAACAAAAAATTCTCTATGAGAAATATTCAAATAGTTTATTGAAATAACCGAAAAAAATGTCGGAAATTTTCAAAATTTTGTGCTAATCGTTGCAAAATTTAAATTTTCGAAAAAATTACTCATAAATTGATAAAATCATTACAATGTATTTTATTTTATACGATAAAAAAATAGGAAAATCAAAAGGAACTGTTAAGCAGCTTGAAACAACCCAAATTGAATATAAAATAGTTTTTATGGTTTAAATTATTTAATCTCAACTTTTAATTAAATTTTGAAATTCCTAGTCTTAATTTCAAATTTTTTCAATCTTTCTTGACCTTACATTTCTTCTGACAAAAGCTTTTTTTTTTCGAATACAGGTGATTCAGAAAAAAAAAAAAGGAAACTTCTTAAATGACCCGTTTTCAATAATCAACTTACGGGAGTAAATATGACGAAGAAAAAAATTGAAAATCATTTTCACAAATCTATTCATTTTTATGGATCCAATAATTTCCCATTCCATAAATAAGAAACTCATTTCTTCAAGAAATTAGAATTTATTTGAAGTAATATTATCGAATGATAGTACTGATAAGTAGAATTGATATTCTTTTTTATGTTATTGTTATTGTTATTATCAATTTATGACTAGGAAAATGAAATAAGAAAATAAGAAAAGGATAAATTTATATTATTAAAGCATATTTATTTGAAAAAAAAAAGCAAAGAAAAGAAACCAAAAGAAAAACAGAAAAAAAAATGAAAGATGTTCGGATTGCATAAGATGCTTTGGGTTTGAATAAGGATTGATGATATCGTAAGCAAAGTTAAATAAAGTTTTTTAGTTATCAGCTTATCAGCTAGTTAAGCTGATAACTTAATTCAGTAATTCTCATACTTGCTGATTGCTGCAGTACTAGCTGTCTGAAGCAATTATTTCCTAAAATGATAGTAATTTGTTCGATCAAATAATTTCATCAAAATTTTAACAAAAAAAAAAAAAAAAAATACTACAGAAGATACGATAGCTTACGTGCTCGATGATTCAACCCATTGTGCAGCAGCTCCAAGCATATTTTTCATATTATTCATATAATTTTGGGCCGGATACAGTAACGGATCATAAGCTGCCGCTGCAACCGCAACTTTCTGATGCGTAGCTGCGGCACTGGTCGCTTGATTAACGTGTTGGCTCCAGTAGGGTTGTACGGTAGGCGAATCATCGGGAGTTTGCCAACTAGGATACATCGACGTGGACTACCGTATAATGTATTATCCGGCCTGTAAAATTGCTACCTATTCCAAAATGATTTTATAATTTCATTCAGTTTGATCAATTATGATCATGATCAAATCTGTAACAAGTGATCGGAACTGGATTTCATTCCAATAATGAATATTTTGATTTAGAGGAATAGATTTAAGCAACAATTAACATTTACAATCACAATTTTTAATTATTTCTTATTAAAATGTCATTTCATGCTTCAAGCAAACTTTAAAAATTGCATATAACTATCTTAAAATGATGATAAATTTAAAGAAAAAGAAAATCTTTAAAAAATTGTTTTTAACTATTTTCGAGTAATGATAAATATTGTCGTTTTAAGATGTTTATAGTTCATTTACATGTGATAATCACATATATGGAAAGGAAGGACAAAGAGAGAGGTTACGAGAGAGGTGGCATATTTGAAGAAAGCGAAGAGAAAAAATCTTCAAAGAGCGAAAAGTTTAAAAAACAAATGACAAATTCCTGAACTCTCTTTATCAGTTATCATAAACTATCTCTAAGCCCATCCTTCTAATTTTCATCTTTCTTCACATTTCATCAATTAAAATGACATCCTTAAATCTTCATCAGAATTATTGGATGGTGCAATAAATGGGGTAATTTGGGATAAATTTCAAATGAAGGTTGAAGTTAATGGTACCATTTGTAAGGTACCTAATTGATAATATAATGAGAATGATGATGACGATGATTATGATGATAATAATAATAGGGCGTGCTATTCGTGCCTCTGCTCGGATGGGATGGTAGAGCAGGGCGAACTGCAGCATGCAGTGCTGCCTGCAATTCTGCAGGAAGCTCTTGCCAACAACATTTCGTCTTCCGCCTCCTTGTCTCCTATCGTCGTTGTCGTCGTTGTCCTCGTCGTCATCGTGATGATGATCGGTCAGAATAGTACGAGTCCTTCCTCTTCCTCCTCCTCCTCCTCCTCCTTTTCCTCCACCTCCTTCACTGATAACCTCTCCGATCATCTCCAGCTCGATCTAACTTTCTTTCATCCTCTCGATCGGCAAGATCAAAAGCGCCCCGCCTCTACCCCGTGAAGGAACCAATGAGAATAAAGCCCAATGAGATGCGAGCGTCTTTGATGTATGCCGCTAACTGGCTCCCGAACCCATAAAACAATGTCGTAAATTTTTCTTCAGAGAGCTCAGCTCAACGAACTGGGATGATTGAACCCTCTCTTCCTTCTTTGTATCTTATCTTCGAGATAAACTGATATGTACTTGATTTTAGCCCAAGCAGTTCACAAATGGACGAGTTGATTTGACTTGGCTCGGCCAGGCTCTTTTAACCGGGAAAGTTTTCGGTTTAATTTGTTTAGAAAGTTTTCAAATTCAACTTCCCAAAAGATGGCATCATTTCACTTCATTCCTTTTCCCAATCTTCTTCTACTCTATCATTACCTTGCAATCTCATCCAATAAAACCTGATTCCTACTTCAGCTTTCTTTTATCATCACAATTTATTCCCTTCTCTCATTCCCTTACAATTCATAAAAATCAATAAAAGCATACTTAATAGCCTATTTTAACTTTGTTAAACTTTCAAAGTTTCTTTTTTACCTTCTTTTTTTTGATTGAAATATTATTATGAAAGAAAACAACAAGTTTGTTGGACCTAGAAGTTTCAACCTGTCAACCATCGAAGGAATAATCCATTTGATCAATCAGTCATGAACTGAAGATGAATCGTCTCCCTCACTATGGACGAACAATGATCTCAGCAAGCAAGTTCGGTGGAAAGTTTGGAGGAAAATGATGACTGAAATAGAAGTGAAAGTACATTTCAACTTTTCTCAATGATATCATTTTTTACTATTTGCTGGACATTCAATCAGGAAATGATCAAAAAATCCTTTGGTACCATTACCTATCCCCTCTGTCAAATCTCTATGGATCAACAAAAATTTTCCAGTATCTTTCAGCTCTTCCTTCCTTCTTTTTCCAATTAATGATGACAACAAACGGTGACAATCATCACATCTCTTTTGCTATCACAGCACGAAACTATCCATTAAACCCTGTAATAAATATTATAATCTTCGAAAAGAATCCTCTAATCTGAAAAAAGCGATAATTTACGACTTTTTCTTGACATTTTTCCTTCATCCTTTCCTTCTAAGCTCACATTTGATGAAAACGACGAACAACATTTTCCGAACATTGAAGATGGCTTTTCCATTAAAACTGATACCATCCATTCGAAGATAATTTCATTCTGATATTTCCATTTTATCGTTTTTTCCTTTTTTTTTTTTTGATCCATCAAAATACCGAAAATTTCCAAGTATTTTACATGAATACATTTACATATACTGATATACAGAGCAGATATAGTAGTAATATCAGATTCAGGATGATCGTTCCATATGATTTGAGAAAGACGAAATTACATTTCCTCAGTTTACTTATCTTCTCATATCCATCAAACAAGAATGAAGTAATGATGGCTACAGTACAACGGCAACAACAACAGTAATCAAATACAGTAATAACATTGATAATAATGATAATAGTAATGCTTTTATAATACTCAAAATAGCCCAGTAACTTCCAGGCTTTATAGGGATTAAGCTATAGCCTCTGAAAAATTGCAGTTCGAGAAATCTGGCAAATCATGTAAATTATACATAAAAATTGGTACTTAATTTTTGATGAAAATTTGAATTTTATAAAATTAAAAATAACAAAAACCATTTTTATACTATAGATTGGCTGAATTAGGCATGATACATATGCAAGAATAAATCTTTCATTCCTAAAAATTCAATAAATATTAAAAACTAACTATTATAGCTTGACAAGATTATAATGCTCTTCCAGATAAACGAGCAAACCTATGGAATGCAATTTAAATATTTCATATAACAGAAAAAAAAAGTCACTGTTAAAAGCAAGTTACTGTAAAAAAGATCTTTTTGATTATCCCTTATAAACAAATTTTATAAACAAACTTATAAACAAATTTGTTAATTTCAACCGATGTTCAAAGGTCAACCAATCAGATATGATAATTTTCACATTCAAAGATGTGATATTTTCACTAAAAATCTGATGAAAGAAAATTGTAAAAGATACAATCCTATCCAGATGTTATTTTCCATAATTTGCAAATCATTTTGCATACTTTATGATCAGAATTGTTCAAACTTATAAATCAATAAATAAATATTCATATTCAATACTTTCTAAAGGCTTGTTGAAGTAATTTCAGCAGATAGTTCTAAAAGTATATCAAGATGTGGTACCATGTTGAAGAAAATCATCAATTTTCCTACCATTTAATTCAATTTTTTTCTTTCATTTTCATATAATTTTCCTCTTTTTTTCTCGGAAAGTATTTTAAGAAAAAAAAAAAGAAAAAAAAAGTGAATATATTGAATATGGATTTTCCATTTATCATTCTGCTAGTGCAATTCCCTATTTTTACTAATGAAAATTCTATCAGCACCGTGATATATATATATATATATATAACCATACCATAGTTTTACTATTTCATTTTTTCCATCGTTCTTAATTAGTTTTAATTAAAAAAAAAACTATCCACTAGTAACATCTTCGTTTCGTAAATTTATATTAATAATAAATTCTATTTTTAGATAACTTTAAAATATCTATTAAAAATTTTCAATGCAGGAATCAATAAGGTGATTTCTCTTTTCTCTTTTTAAAAGTTTCTTTCTTAACATACTTACGTCTTCCTTTTTTCAAATTAGTATTCATTAATGAGTTAAATTAAATTTAAAATGCGTCAAAAATTTAAATTTTCAAAGATATAAAAATATCGAACAAAATTTGATTAAAATAACAAAACAATCGTTATAAAAATGGCAAGATTAAAGATAAGAATTTTTAGCTACATTTTATGAGTAATAAATCTTACAGGTTACTAACTTAGTAATCATTTTATCTATTTTTGATAATATTTGGGTAAATACATAAGAAAAACATACCCATTTTCATCTCCGTTAGTATATCGCAGTTTTCAAAATTACTTGAAATATTAGTGATAAAATAATCCTACGGGAGGTATTTATGGGTTAATGACGAAAAATTATAACTTAAAAAGAGTAAATACGGTAACTTTGATCAAGTTAAAAATTTATGACAATAAATAAAAATAAAAGCTCATCATCAAATAAACTAAAAATGACGAAAAGTATGAATAGTTGAATGAAATAGGTGAGATAAAAATAAATTATGAAAAATTTAAATGTTATTTATCATCAAAAAATAAAGATGGAATTCAATAATAAAAATAAAAACTTTTTTTTAAGACATATTTATAAATTCATAAAAATGATTTTATGAATGATTTTAGAAAAAAGTACAATGAAATTAATTGTCAAAAAAAAAAATGAAATATTCCAAAATGACAAGAATAGGTTAAGTAAAAAGAAATGTGAATTTTCAAGAAGCAAGAAAAGTTGATAAATTTGTCCACCTTTGAAAATATCCTACAGATAATTATTTAAAAGTAAACAATAATAACGAATTAATTTATAATTTTAATTCGTAAAGTTAATATTTACGGTAACCTGTAAAGCTGATACTTGCGATAAGTTGATATTTACGGAATTTTTTCGTCCTATCTGTTGCAATTGAGGAAAATATAATTAAATTGGTGAAAAAAAAATGATAATATAATAAGATGATAAGTGATTGTGATTTGTTAATATCAGAAAAACTTTCTTATCATTTGGATCTATCATTTTCTGCAATTAGCTAAATGACTTAATGCCGGAAATAATCCGGATTATTAAATTTATTCTTGTCCAATCAATTTCGATTCCTGATAACCATTGAATGATCTATCACAGGAAGAAAAAAGGAACGGAAATATTCTATTCCGCTTTTGTATAGAATATTTCCGGAAATATTTTATTCCGCTTCGGAAAATCAACAATCATAAATATTTTATTTATGTCAGAATAAGCCAAAATGCTTTCAGCAACCTTTTTTAAGCTTTTTTGATTCATGCTATTTCTGACTTTACAAATTCTTTTTTTAAATTCGAAAAAAAAAACAGAAACAAGCAAAGAAGCATTGAAGTGACATTGGTTCACGTTATAACAATTCGATGATATAATCATCGATATTTTAAACTAGAAAAAAAAAAAAAAAAGAAAAAAATTCATTTTAACAATGATCTGTCTAAAAATACATAAAATTTCATTTATCACATGAAATCCTCGCTTTTCAATTCTTCCGATTCTTCAATTTCTGATTTCAAATTTTTCCTTCTTTTTTTTCAAATAACCAAAAATTTTCAAAAAATGTTTGAAAAATGAATTTCAGTAGCGTACAAATTGTACAATTGTATGAAATTATTATCCTTATCATTCAAATTGCAATTTTAGCAGTAAATTTATTCGAAAAAAAAAATTTATTATAATTTGTAATTTTCATTCAATTTTTCTAAGATTTAAAATGATTCATTTTTTTTTTTTTTTGTTCTGAATTAAATGGGCAAATAACGATGCAATGATATTTTTAATGGTTGATTGTTAAAGATTATAATTTATTGTACAATTTTATTCTAATTTTTCCCGCTTCAACCAATGAAAAATAAAATGGGAAATGATAATAATCGATCCATTTTAAACAAACAAAAAAAGAAAAAGAAATCTTTGAAATGAAGAAAAATACTCATTAAAGTATCAAAACAAGACAAAAAAAAAAAAAAGGAAAGCATCACGATATATTTGTCGAAAATATTTTCTAAAGAAAAGCCGATGAACTAGATTTTTGCACTGATTCAAACAACTTTTTGAAATGTTCCGAAAGCATTTAGTAAATTATGTCGAAAATTTTGCTTCGTTTTTTGCTTCTTTTTCTTTCTCTTTTTTTTGCAAGAATATTTCTATTTCTGTATGTGAAGAAATTGCTACGGTTAAAATTGTAATTTGTCAAAATATTTTGAAATTTTTAAAATTACAAAGGAAAAAAAGAATTAAAAAATTTGGAATTTAATATTTGCAAATATTTTTTTTTTTTTTCATACGACAGAATGAAATGAAATATGAAAGTTAGAAATAGTCTGCTAAAAGATTCTAAGATTCAAAATAATTTGGATGAATTGAAAATCTAATGCGAAAAGATACTTATGCCTTAAGTTAATTTTGATTTTTCAGTTATTTGAATTTAATCCGAAATTTTTTTTTTTTTTTTTTGTTCACAACATAATTATAAAAATATTTTATAAATTTTCGAAAAATTAAAAAATGATTGCTCATAATCTAAATGATAACATTGTTTAGTATTTATTAATTTTGGATTGAACTGTTTATTTGGTTTTATTTTTAACTTCAAAGTTTCAAAGTAGACACTACTATATTCATTTATTTGACGTTTGACGTCATTCATTTTACGTTTGACGTTATTCATTCCACGTTTGACGTCATTTACATATATGATGCTGAAGGATATATCCAAAAATTTGTGTAAAACGAATATAAAAGAAATAGCAACTAAAATTTGTTGGCGGATAGAATAAGTGTTGCATCTAATTAATGCTTCTGGATAAATTCAAAATTGAGTTTTAGATATTTCGAAAAAAAAATACATATCTATTGAATAAAAAATGATCACTTATATAATTTTTCTAAATACTCAAATAATAATTAACTAGAGTAATTAATTAACTGATTTCCAAGATTTAGCAATGCAATGGAAAGAGAATAAATTTGATTAAAGAAGTTTAAGATTAAAGTGAAAAAAAAAAAGAAAGTGAAATCAGAAACATATGTTGTTAATTGTTTTATTCATTTTTCAGCAATATATTTCAATATTCGAAAATTATCGATCCAGACTTGCGATTTATGTGAAAGTTTAAAATGCTTTATTCGCGGTTAGATCAAAGACTAGGCTGCTCTCAGTCGAGTTGGTCGATAAAACCTCAGAGAAGCAGCATTGAATTAGTTATTCAAAATTATTGTATTTCATGTTTGCCGGCAAAATATTTCGTAAAAATTTGAATATTTGATAAACTCTTCACCGAATTCGCCTGTTGCCGTACGACCCGCGTGGACCGGGATATTAGAGTGGCATATAAATCAGCTAAAATCGGACAAGAAGAGACAAATTGGTCGGCAAGAAACAAGCAGATGATGCCAAGAACCGCGGAGCGGCATATCTCCTTTGAATTGAGATTTCACTTCTGAATTTTCAATTTTCCACACTCATCGATATGAGAACAAAGAACATTCGTGCTGAGCAAATGGTCTTCGCAACCTTATCGATTTGCTAATAAGATGGTAACCATTTTGTTCGAATATATTTATGAATAAACTACGATAAGATCTATTTCGAAAATTTCAATCGATCATTTCAAAATTGTCAGGTAAATTGGAATAAGTAGGAATGGATAAACAATCCATTCAAATAAACAATTGTTGAATTGATTGATAGATTTGAATAAACAAAAAATGGTAAACAACAACAATGATAGAATAAATAAAAGAAAATGGTTACCTATAATTACAAATGGATTCATGTTCATTTGTATTTGTTCCACAGTATTGGATAAGAAGATTTGTAGTTCCATATGATACCGTATATCATTCATTTCATATCTGAAATATAGCACGAAAGAAACAGTAATCCTTAAAATTATGAGAAATTTCTTGCATTATAAAAAAATATACAAATTTGGCTAAATGAAGAATAGCAAGAATTTGTATGTTATCATACAACTTATCACAAAGCTGCATATTATCACACAACTTATCATCGACTTGTTATCATGAAATTGTCTGTTATCATACGAGAAAGATTCATATGTTATTATCATCATTCAAAAGTAATTGAAAAAAAGATTGTGAATAGAGGAAGAAATAAACGGTTTTTGACATATTTAAAAAGAAAATTGCCAATTTCAAAAATGAAACATTTCATCAAACGTATTAATTTAATTTAATGAAATTTTTTCTTTTCGATAATTAGTTGCTTTTCCTTTCAAACTTTTTACCAATATTTAATAAAATAACTGATTTCTTACTAATTTCAGTATAAAAACTATTTTTTCAATTATTTTTAGCAATTTTTATAAAATTTTCAACTGTCAGATTAATTGTGTAAATGCATTTAACCAATCAATTATCAGTAAAAAAGAATTAAATGAAAAAATTAATTATTGATTTCTGTTCTTTTGAACTTAATCAATTGTAATTAATTGTAATCATAATATTATCAATTTTTCTGAATTGTATCAATCTGAATTTTATTCATAATTTTATTCCAACAATGGTTTCAAATTTCATTTCCAATATATCGTCATTTTTTTGCTTTTCTTTTTTCAATATTTTATCTATTTATAGGAATATTAGCTAGTCCGGGATCATATAATTGATTTTGATCACTCACCACTAAAATGACTGATTCTCTTTCGCGATATTACAATTACTATTTCGAGTTTTACGATATTATGATTACTATTTTGAGTTTTATGATATTACAATTACTATTTTGAAAACTTTATGATATCACAATCATTATTTTGATACTATGATCCCTATTTTGATCCATATTATATTACAATCACTATTTTAACCTTTATGATATTACAATTCCCATTTTGAATTTTGTAATATTACGATTACTATTTTAAGTTTTTTTATATTTTAAGTATCTCGAAGCATTATCGAAACATATTATTCCTTATCAACGAATTCTTTAGTAAATTCAATGAACATTTTAAATGATATAACTTTGAATGAAGCTAAAACATGAATTACTCATAAATAGAAGCGAAAATCATTTTTGAATAATTTTTACAAATTTGACAGTATTATTAAATAAATCATTGGTCAACATTCTTGTGGCTCAATGTTTTTTCGTTATTTGCTGAAGTTTTTGGGCTTCAAATTTGTGATTAAAAATTTGTGCCTACTCCAGAAAGGCCAAGTAAAAAACATCAAACATCTAATCAACAACAACAACAACAAGAAAAGTTATAAAGTTGTTCATTCCAAAGTTACTTTCTCGTAGAATTTTAAAAATAATTTTAAAAAAATTTTACAAAGAACGAAAATGAAAAACAACTGCAACAATGCGAACTTCATTCATCTCAAATGATGAACTTTCCTGAAAAGTTATAATCCGAACATTGAATGTATGATCATTAATCGTATTATTTGATAATGAATACAGTTGAATGATAATGAATGATAACAATCATCTCCATTAAATTAAATTTAATTTTTCATTTTATTTAGGAATTATGTTTGATGAAATAATTCCTAATGATTAATAACTATCTTGACATCACTTTTTTTTTTGCTGAAGTTTATCTATATTTCAAAACTAATAGATTTAACAGAATGCTCGCAATGTTTAAAAAAAAATATTTGAAATTGTTATATATAACTTGAAGAATTTAAATAATCGCAAAAATTTTTTAATTTTTCACCAAGTTTAATTAATTTTTGACGATAAATTTTAATGCTTACGAGATATGACGAAAATGGCATAAAATAAATGAATTACCGTAAAATATGTGGAGTTCGATTTTGAGATAAGTTTATATAATAACAATATAATTGATTAATATTTCATGATAAAACTAATGATTCTAGTTAAATATTCATTTTTTAAATTTATGATTCATCATGAATATCTAAAGTGATTTCAATTATAAATTTAATTTCAGAAATTTTTCCATCATTTGGATTCTCCTGATAGAATTCAAGTGCTGCAAACAATTAGGATTGAAATTATCACAAGCATTAAGAATTAAGATTCTAGTGTTTTAGTAATTTGGAATAATATAAAAATTACCATAAACTATATTATTGTAGTCAAAATTTTCAGGATTTTTATGAAGATGTATTATTTTATCCTAAAAAGTGTTGAAATAATATTTCTAATTTTTTAAACTTTTCGATCAAAACCAAGTATTTTCGACATTTTTCGATTCTTACGTTGTTTTATTCTTTTCACGAAATTATTTCATAAAAAATTTTTTACAAACAAATATCCTCAATCAATATAATTTAATTTAGTCTTTGTAAAATTTTCTATATTTATCAAATACCAATGAAATAAATGATTAAATTTGAACAAATAAATGCATAAAATAGTGCTTTTTTTATATTGATTGCTTCGTAAATTTAAATTTTAAATCCAATTTTCTTTTTTAGTTCTTTTTTTAAAACATAATTTGTATGAAAATATCTTACATTTTATATAAATTTGAATTAAAAAAAAAAGCTATTCGAATTTTTTGTAAGAATTAGCTTTAATTATTTCAGTTCTTTCTTTCTTTCTTTTTTTTTTCGCATTTCTCACTTGCTTTTTTTCAAATTTCTATCAATCTTTTCGATTAGTGCAATGAAATGCTTTTGAAAATAAAAACTGCTTCTTCATCTTCTCGTTTCAACTCTCACACTTTTCGATTTGAAGCTTCTTCTTCTTCTTCTTCATCTTCAATTGAAAGAGCAATAAATTCAATGATTTGTTGGAAATAAATAATCTATTCCGCCTTTGATGTTTGCCAACTTTGCCGCTTCGTCATCCTTCCTTCTGGATAGCTTCTGAATTCCGTCGCTCACATCCTTCCAACCTTCCATCAAAACATTCACATCGTAATACTTTGCTCCCAAAATTCTTGGCCTATTCGTTCGTCTAAATTTCTCAATTATCAATTTCCTTTTCAAATTGTTGAAGTAATTTGAGAGAGAGATGAAATGAGAAGCAAAAGTTTATTCAAAAAAATTCCAAGGGATAAGCATTTTCTATACTTATTTATATATTATATAATATTATTTGACCTACAATTTGACCTATAGTAACCCACAATTTTGACCTACAATTTGATCTGTAATTTTTTATTTCAACAAATGCATGTAAATCTTTGACATTTATTAATTGCTTATTTGCTCGATATTCAACCAAGCATACGGTAATTAAGCATAACATATGAATGAATGAATGTTCATTAAGAAAATTAAAAATTAAAATTTTTTTTTTTTTTTTGGAATAAATAATTATATAAATTCATAGTGGATGAATTTTATGATAGCATGATATCATCATGATAATGCTATCTATAAATGTAATGCAGTATTTTTTTTTTATTTAGCTCAAGAAAAATTTTTTGTTAAAATTGAAATTTGTAACCTTTGACAGATAAAGTTCGGGATAAGCAAATTTGACTTTTCGTAAAACTTCGAAATTTTTGAATCTACAAAATTCATAACATTTATTCCTGGATATCACAATTCGAAGTTCCACTTATTTGATTTGATATGTGATTGAATTATTATTTGGAAAACTATTCCGCTTATCATAAAATAATTTATCTGAAAGATTAGAAAAATTTACTTTTCCAAAAATTTGTTTAATTTAAGTAAAATAACACGGTATAAAATATGGTTTCAATGATTGTCATTTCTTCAGAACTATTTTATCAAGAATTATAACAGTTTGAAATTCCTAAAGTTCTCAGAAAAATTCCCAACATAGACAAAGTTATGTTTAACATATTTTTCGCTTTCCACAAGAATGCTTATGCTAATTTTAATAATCACAAAAAAATATGAACAATTAAATTTACAATTAAAATTTTATAGCAATTTTTTAATTTCTTCAGAAACAAAAAAAAAAAAAAAAAATTGGATGAATCATTCTTTTTTCATACCATTTTTTTCTTTTTTTTTTTTTGAAAACTATCCCTCAAATGAGTCCAAATAAGCATAAAGAACAAAAGAAATAATTCAAATTATAGCTAATCGAAAAAAAACAAAAAAAAAAAGACGAAAAGTAAATGAGCTTTGTTTTTTTTATAATAAAAATTTCCGCATTTCCATTATTCTCGATTTTTTCCTCCGAAATGACTTATTATTGGTACATTTTCGACTTCTTAATTAGAAAAAATTCGATCCGAAAAATTAGATCAAAAAAAAAAAAAAGAAAAAAAGAGTAGAAATGGTTTTTAAACCATTCTAAATTTTCGCTTTCTTTGTTTCTGTAATTTTTGTGATTTAAAAATTATATTAAATTACAAAAATTATGGAAAAAGTATACGTTTTATTGGCCTAAAAAATTAAAATAAGTTCTAATTATTCAAGTTTACACTTGTATAAACCTAATTATCTTTAATTGGACGTAAATTTTCCAAGCAAAAAAGTCTTCTCATACATAAATTAATAGCATATTTTACAATTATATTTTATAATATCCCATCATTTTTTTTAGCAGAAAATAAAATTACTATTTAATTAAAATTAAGATAATTTAGCTAATAAAATGAATCAGAAAATTAGACTTAGCTTCATTTGCTTCATTTTAATTGGCTTACAATTCAAATTCTCCCCATTATTACACTTTGTAAATTTGCAACTTTAAGTTTATTTATCGTAATTAATGCGAAAATTAAAGTTTCGCAAATATAATCTATACTATAGTGGAAAATACTTCTTACTTAAAAATATTCAACAACGATCGTTTGCAGCGAAAATTTTTGTTAAAATAAAAAGTTCATTCCATTTATTTACTTTTTCATAATTTTTCACAAATTTTTTGATACAAAAAAAATTTGAATTATTAATTTGACTTTATTTTTATATAAATAATCTCTTTTTATTTTCATACATTGAATATTAAATCTTCAGATGCTACAAATTTTATTTTTACACCAACTTTTAAAAAGGTTAATAATTGTTAAATGATAATTAAAAAGTTAGTAAAGTTATAAAAGGCATTGAAAGTTACTTAAAAATAAAGTGCTAAAAAAAGGAAATAATAACTTCGCCAAAAAATTGTTTCAAAATATTAACCTTCAAAACTGAAATTGAAAACTGAATTTTCGATTAATAATTTGATTTTCTGATACACGAGAAACGATGGAAGTAATAAAAGTATCATTGGATAAGTAATAATCAAAACTTTCTATTCATAAAGAGTAGATTATATGAAAATCAATAGATGAACTTTGACATTTTAATTTAATTGCTAACCACTCTGTCAGCTTGTTCTTCACCTGCTATTTTAACTTCTCAATTTTCTTGCTTTTTTTTCGAAATTTTGAAAAAAAACATATCTTTTCATACTTTATTACTGCTATATTTTTACAAATTATTGTAAAATTAAAGTTATTCTATCTAAATTTTACTTATCGAAATTGAAAACCTCCAAATTAAATGCAACATTAAAAATCAAATCAAATCGCATTTCTAAAAATTAAAAAAAAAAATCGATAAAGAAATTAAAATAAATTGCAGATCATGAAAGATGAAGACGTAACAAAAAGTTTTTTTTGAAAAACTAATCAATAATGTACAGAGATATTTTTTTTTAAAATTACTTATTGAAAAAATGATCAATTTCAAGAATGTTTCCTGAAATTTAACAAATATCGTGAAACTTTTCCACAAAATTATTTTAATATTTCAACGAAATAATATAAATAATAATTATGGACCGAAGAACAGACTAAAATAAAATAAAATTAAAAAAAAGGAAAAAATGAAAAAAGAATTTATAAAGCAACGAGAAAAACACGGAAATAATGAAAAGAAAAATAAATAATTAAAAAATGCATTTTGCTTTCTGAATTGCATTTTTGCAATCATCTCGTACTTAATTATTTGAAAATGAATTATCAATTTACAACAATCCCTGAATTTAAAACTTCATACATACTCTAATCTAAATGATTAAAAACTTTCAACATTGATAAAGCTAGTTAAAATTTCACTAGAAAATATCACAACAATCAAATTTAATACCTAATCAATTAAATTTAATCAGAATTTGCTTCATTAATTTAAGTGTAAATTTCAAAAAAGAAACAAAAGGATTATATTTCAAGTTTTTTGTAATAGAATACTTATGATTCCTCACTGTTGATTATAAATTTTTAGCTATTTGTCATTTCAAAAATAAAAAAAAGAAATAATTTTAAAGTTTAAAATTCGAATCGATTATTTGATAAGATTGGATAGAAGCAGCACGAAAGTTGGCTTAAATTCAAAGTGGAAACAGTATGAAGAAATGTATTTATCTCTTGTCTAAAGATTTATTAATTTTGTAGTACCGTGGAAAAAAATCTTTTTTTTTTTTTTCTAGTAGAATTTAAATTGAGATTTATTCATTTTAAATGTTCCGTTTTACAACGAACGCCTTGCCTTGTTGCAGATTTATCAACGGGACAATTTGTGACATTCGGTATGATTTTACGATTCATTTGGTGACATTTCGAAAAGATTAAATTTGAATAAAATATTTGATAATTTATTGATAAGATAGTCTTATTATTTATTGATTTCTAAATTTTTAGTATAAATTAAAACTTGATAAATTGATTGCTAAAATTAATAGCTTAAAACTCATTACTATTTTTCATTCTTGATAAAATTGTATTAAATACATTTCATTTATTACTTATTAAAACATTAAATTATCAATTTGCTTACTAACTTTTTATTCATTATGATTGAAATAGATGATAAGCTGATTAAAAAAATGATAAAAAAGATGATAAACTAGTGTCAGAATTCATATTTCATTTTATAACAACAAAATTGCGAATTTGATGATTTTGATGTAATTTGGTGATACTTTCGGTTCAAATCATGATAAAAATTTTCCTAACGAATCGTTTAAATTGCAATTACTATGATTTAGTAATAACTTATTACAAATACGAAGTATTTAATTTGTGCATTTTGAATTTTTTCAAATTCATTTACTTTGATTAGTATTCGATTACTTAATCTTACTTAATCACTATCATTTCTTAGTTTCTTTTCATTGATTCTTCCTTTTATTTGTAAAAAGTCCGAATTTTTTCTGTTTAATACCCACCAATTGCTTGATTTCAATTTTTTCAAGATCAAAAAATAATATTTCTTCTCAATTTTATTGTACCATAAAATAAGTTCATTCATAAAAATTTACTGTTAGTAACAAAAAAAAAAAAAAAAAGAACGAAAAAAAAAAGAAAAAATGGTTTCAGTGTTATTTGGTTCCTTTTTATTTTTTCATTTATTTAATTATTTGTTTATTTTTTTATTTTACTAAATTGTCTTTAATTGTCAACAGTTTTTTAAATTTCAGTATATCTTTTTCTTCAAATTTTTATTAAAGTAAATAATTGGAATATTATAATTCAAACAATCTTACTGAAAAATTTATCAAAATATCCTAATTTTTATTGTGTTTATTTAAAATATAAGTTTATTTCTGTTAAATTTAATTATAAGTTGATGGTGAAAAAAATTGATAAATTCCTACCAATATTACGTAAGCTAACTGATGAAAACAATTTGATAAGAGGAGATGAAGAAAAAATCAATAATTAAGCTGAATATCTTAGATAATCATATATCAGTTTAACATTTAACGCATGATTAGATATAAAATGATTGCAAGTAATTCGAAATTGGAATTAATTTTTTTCGATGTTGATAACTCACATTGATAAAATTGTATTGATATTATCAATAGTTTCTGATATTTACCAGATAACATTTAATCAAAGTGGTATATTTCTATCAGAACATCGAAATTTATTTACATTTTCTATATTTACAACAATAAATAGGCGATGGAATTAATTTCTATTGATAATCATAACTACTTGAACTGATAATTACAAATATTAACTGATAATTCGAGTTACTAAAACTAATAATTGGAACCACTAATTGATTGGTAGTTGGAACCCCTGATTTTTTATCATATGTTATTCATTTCAGCATTATCCGACTACCACTATATTTTAAAATATTGAAATTGGAATTTAATAATCGAAATAGATTAATAGTGTTTTTATTAAATATGACCTTTCAACAGTAAGAGTGAGTTTAACATAAAATTGAAAATAGAAAATTTTAATTTCCTCAACTAAAGCAAATGTAAAACCAAATTATAAACCAAAGGCAAAGCATCCAAATTTTAAATTTTCAAAAATTTTTCATTCAGCCATTCTTGTAAATCAATTAATTCGGATTAAATCTCGGAAATGGATTATATTTAGTGATATTAGAAAATTGCGAATTAGTTTTTAAAATATTATCTATTTTAGCTAAAAAGTGCACTATTTTAATAATTTATTAAATATAGAAACATTGTTGAAATACTTCTTATATTATTTTCATTACTCATATTTAACTAAACTTATCCGTTAGTTTCAGTAAAAATGAAATCAATGATTGAGTGGAATTTCTCAAATAAATTGATTTTCGTTCGGAAATTCTCAATGAAAATTTATCGATTACTATCATTTCCAATAATTAATACCATAAAAATATGTTTGATCATTTAGAAATAATATCATTAGAATAAGGTTGTAAAAATTTTATCGACATGTATAAGAAATTAAATATAACATAAAATTGTTTTATATATCATTTCATTACAAAAAAAAATTCATAATCAATAATTTATGTTATAAAATATAAAAATGAATATTATCGCTTAAATCTAATCAGTTAAACTAAATGTATTATTTCTCGTATACTTACGTGAATTTGGCAATCTTACGTTATCTTGCGTAATCTTACGTTTATCTTACGTAAATTATCTTAGCAATCACATGTTTTCCATTTTTCCGATTTATTTGAAATATTTTAAATTAAAACATATGATAAATGTCAGTATAAAGGATAAAATGTTAGGATGATTGCATAATTAAAAATCACTGGTAACATTGCAGCAAAATATTTAACAAACTTCGGTGATTTATGCTTTTATCATTGTTATCATATCAATTATCAGATTAAAGGTGAGACATTTTGATTTGAAAATTCAAGCAAAAACAGCTGACATTCGATCGATAACTAACAGCAAGTTAAATGTTAGATATAAAATATCTAGCATTTAACTTGCTAAATATAAAATTTCCAACATTTGATATGATAACTATCTTCTAGCTTCTAACAATTCCTTTGACATTCCGAATAAATTTCATATAAATCCGAAAAATTTAATTGTGAAAATATGCATAATTTTCTAAGCTTAATTTTCCAGTAAATCACAATTTTTACTCAATTGTTGACATCATTCTGATACTAATTAATTAGTAATTTTCCACTATTAACTGATCCAACTTGATTTTGATGACATTGAGGGAGAGGAATTTAACAAAACCAGTGATATGATAAAAATAAACAATCATTTCAAATCTGATCATCTTCGGGAGTTTATTTACTATCAGTTATTTGCTTTTATTTGGAATTTTTGTTTGGAATGAATAATTATAAAATGTTCAAGAATAGTTATAAGACATAACAAATATCGCTCAAATACTTAAATCCTAAATTTCCCACACTTCCGTTACTTCCACTTTTTTAATTTTATCAGTTCTTCTAATTTATAAATTAACAATCTTGGATCATAGCTGACTCTAGGTTAATAAATTTTTATCTGTATATATTCAATCAATAATTCTTATTGATTTAAAGATTGATCGAAAAATTGATCGCCTTAGAAAAGTTAATATTTAACTATACTCCAATCATATATCAAAAATTTGAGTTATTCTGATTATTTTGTTAAGATGAAAATAATTAAATAAAATGGAATAAATGCATTTTGATATATTTTAAAGTTACCTATTTTCACTTTTCTTTTTAAGTTTTTAAATTTCTAAGTATATTAAAATTTCTTTTTTTTTTTTAAATATAATTTTTGAACTAAAATTATTCCTTTTTTTTTCTTGCATGAAATTTTAATCATAGAATTCTTCCTTTTTTTTTTTTCAAAAATTTCAAAACCGAAATAATTTTGTTGTTTATTTGGTTGTCATTTGCCCGTTCGTGCACTTCTTATATATATTTATAAATTTAGTTCAATTCAATATTTTTTCGATGTATCTTTTGTTGGGAAAAAAAAAAAAGAAAAAATTTTTAGAAAGGAAGAAAGGTATTTTACCAACTACGACAGCATATTCTTGTCCTTCTTCAAAAACTTTTCTTTTGATGCTAAGCGACAAACATGGCGTTCCCAATCATCGTTAACATCTCAAAGGTGGTCTCTCTCCGACCTATTCTTATCTTTTACTAAAAAGGAAAAAAAAAACAAAAAAATTCTATCAATCCTTTTTTCATTCATTATTTTCTTTTTTTTTTCTTACTTTTGAGATTTACAATCAAATTAAGTCTTATCAATTTGTACCAATGAAATTCCCAAGCTTTTACAGAAAGAACAAAATCAGATTGATAAAAAAATCACGTCTGATATAATCATATCAGAAAGAAAGCAGCAATAGCTATCAATATTAATACACTATTCCCATTTATTATCACATTTTAACAGCTCATAAAAACGTCAATTATTATTTCCCATTTTTGATGTCAACCACCCATTATTATCACCAACTGTCCGTTCGAACCTCATTTTTGTCAACAAATTATCAAGAAAAGAAGAAAAGGCGAGAATAATCAGAGAAAAGAAAATGAGATAAAATTTTTAATCAAATATGATATATATATGCATTTATTATCATACCGACAATTCGTTTAAAAATTAAAACACAAATATTTGAAATTTAATGAAATCTAAGCAATTATTGATGAAAAATAATTGCTTAAATTTCTATTTTTCATAATTTGTTTAAAATATTTTTGAAGTTATTGCAAAAAAAAAAAAGGCGCAATAATAATCATAGTAAAAAGAAAGTAATCATTACAAATTTAGCATCAAATGATAACATTAACAAATGTTTAGTTAACAAAATTAAAATGTAAAACAATGGTTTTCATTTTAAATCATTAATTAAAAAAGAATATGATAAATTTAATTTCAATTAATATGTTATTTATAACAGTAAGCTTGAATATTGCGAATTTGCTAAGCAAATTCGCAATTCGTTGAATTTTTATAATCAAACTAAAGAAGATGATATTATATCTATCAGTAATTGTCCAAGTGTGCATTAATGTTCATGCAAGTCTGATATTAGCAAAATTTCTTAAATTTAAATGCTCTGTTAAATGTGATGATTTTAATTATTCAGAATTTCAATTTCAGCAATCATCGATTTACTCTAAATATCGATACTTTTATATAATGAGGTTATTCACTTTTTTGAAACTTTTTTAGGGTTTTTCAAAACTTTTCAATGATTTTAGAGCAAACATTTTCAAATTATCTTAAAGTAATCATTAAAAACACTTATGACATATTCAAATATTAACAAATCTTTTAAAAAATGACAAAAAAATGAATTAGATGTTCAAATTTTTAGAAAATTATATTAAAAATGCTTACTCAATGAAATATCTAATTCGCAAACAGATCATCAATATTAGGTCAAATTCGCAAGCAAGATTGTCACCTTGTGATGATTATCAGTGCCTAAGCCAAATATGACAACATGTTATCAATTGTAAAGTGATGATGGGAAATTTTCAACGCAAATGAAGTCAAAGCCTACTTTTTTGATTGAAAAACGGATTCCCTGAAATCGGTCCAACCGGAAGTAGGAATATGGTTTCCGTAAAGCGCTTTGGTTCCTACAGTATCTCATGCGCTTGTCCAAAAACTTTTTCTGGAACATATCAATAATAAATGATATTTATATTTTTTCACTGATAAATGGATCACGAAATCATTCCATAGATTACTGATACTCAATTATAGTTTGAAATTGTTAAAATTTAATATTTTTTTGGAAAATTGATGAGTAAATCAGTTTAGGAATAAGGGGAACAAGAAAATATGTTAAATTTATAAAATTTTTAATACTGTGAAAATACAGTATTAAAAATTTTATCGATTTTTTTAAAATTTCTCTTGACAGAAGAATAATTTAGAGCAATATAGTGGGTATTTTTTCTGGTTTCTTGGATTACCTGAAATTTCTAAATTTTTAAAAAATTTGTCGGACTCTCTAAAATTTCTAATTTTTTAAAAACTTCTAACTTTATCTGGAATTTCGGGGTTTTTTTTTTTTTAAATTTTTTGTACTACCTGAAGTCTCCAATTTTTTTTTCATAATGCTACTTTAATAATCAATAAATATTCTTTTTTTTTCTAAATTTCCATTTTCAATGTTTTTATTATTTACAAAATTCTTATAGACAATTGTTAATTTTAGAGACAAATTTTTTGGACACTTTGAAGCTTCTAATCTTTTTCTTATCATTTCTATAACTAATCTTAACATTTTCAGTAATTTTCCTACTTTAAAGGAATTGATTATTTGTTCTAAAATTTTTCTCATCTCACGATTTTTTTGTAGTAAATTTTAAATTAATTATTTCCATTTAAATTTCAATTCGACTTTTCATGCATTTTGGACTTTACTCGGAGTAAATTATCACTCTATATCACTCTATCACCGCTCTTTCTCAATAATACTTCATTTTATCTAATCCAAAAAAAAAAAGAATTGAAACTTTTTTATTTATACTCAAAAATATAATTCTAATCTTAATAATTTGAAAAAATAAAAAATATTTAAGTTTTATTACTTCAAACTTTAAAAAGAACAAAAAAATATATCTGCCTAAATTTCTATGTCTACTACATTAAAGGATGTCATATCAGTCGGAAAATGGAAATTTATCACAAACAACGGGTGTCGGCATTTTCTCTTTGATCTTTTCCTGAAGGTAGTATTACGGTAGCTGAAGCACACACACACACACACACACGCACACACAGAACAGGAGAGCAAGAAGAGTAGGAGCAAAAGTGAACGTACAATTTTCACACTCGAATAACAACATTTTCAAGCAGCACTAGCTTTTATTATCATTTTCATTATCATTATTATCATCATCATTGTTATCATTATCACTAGTTATTCTAATCCTTTGTTATCGATTAAAAAATAGTCAGTTGTTAACTATTTTTGATTTTAATCATGGGATATATTTATGAATCGTAAACGAATCAAAAATAAACTCTTTGCTAAAGTATCAATTACATCATCATTCTCATCATTGTTATTATTATTATCATTACTATCACTATCATTCTCTTGACATCATTATCATCATTATCACCATCAGTTATTTGATTATTTATTTGTTATTTTTAAACTATCACATTGGTTTGGATATAAAATTCAAATACTAGAGAAAGATGAACGGATTAGAAAAATATTTCGTCGTTTTATTTATCGAAATTTATAAATTGGATTTGATCCAAAAAAAAAAAACTTTTCAGCACTCACTAAATATTCGAGTATTCTTTTGTTTGCAACAAAAAAACTTATATTGGACGATTTGTAAAAAGGTAAGTGTTTTTGGTTCATTTATAAATTGGACAAATTTAAACATTTATCTTATCTCTTATCATTTTTTTTTTTAAAGAAACTTACTTAGTTTTTTGGAATCATTTGGAAGATTGCTTGAAATTACTCATTCTAAATATTAAATACTCATTGTTTTTAATTTGTAATTCTGCAGTACAAAAATTATTTTATGAAGTTAATTTATTCAATCAATTAAAACTGATAATTAAATATGTTTTAAAGTACTTAATATAATAGAAATTTCTATTACAAATTAGGAAATAGAAAAAAAAAAGCGAGTAATATTTCGATTCAAAGAAAAATAATTCATATTTTTGAGTAAATCCATTCTATTGATGATTCTGGCAATGATATAATTGAGGAAGTGAAAGAATAAAAAAAGGGAAAAAAGCCAACGAAGTTTTAAATGGATGAAAAAGTTGTTAAATTTGATTAGAAGTTGTTAAAATTTGTCTCTTTCTCCTTTCTCATCATACTATTTCTTCAAATAATAGTTCAAAAATCAGTAAGCCAGGTTGTACTTTTAAGATATGATAATTTATCAAATAAAGAAAGGTAAGATTAATTATCAGCATGACTTCATTGACACATCTTTGGATATAATTTATCTCTTGAAGATTCTTGAATGCGGAAGAATAGAATGGAATTTGTAAGATTGATAATTTGATAGATGATAAAGGATAAAAATCTTTCAATTGCAAAAGATAAGATAAATCATTTTCAACATGATAAAATTTCTTCCTATTTTTTCTTGATTCATCCGATTTTTTCCAAAATTTTGACCTTGAAAAGCAATTTTATCCGATTTTGCTGGCAAGTAAGAGCAGGTGTAAACAAGAGACCACTTATGATAATCATTTATCGATTTTTGAGTTTTATTGTGGTAAAATAAGTCATCATTTTGATTTTTGCATTTTTTTTTTGGTTTGAAAATTTTGAACTAATAGAACATCTAAATTTCTAGGGAAAAACTAATTTGAACAACTTTCGATATCACTAATAATTACGTTTTATCTATTAGAATTTTTCACCAGGAACTATTTATGACTATTTATGATTAATCATAACTTTTTTTAGTTATCAAAATTTTTTTCACAAAAATTTCCTGTGTTATTTTAATTTTTGAATTAATTGAAAGTTATTATATACTATTGCTTTAAAATGTTTTTATAGAAAACTCTATAAAAATTAGTATGCAAAATTAGAAATATGGAATTAACAGAACTAAATGATTCTTATTTTTTCTTATTTTTCTTATTCTTATTCTTATTTTTTTTTTTAAACCTATCAAGTTGGATGAAGTATGAAATGATTCAGATCACTTAAAGCATTGAATATTGATTTTTCGACAGGTTAAATTAGCAAATGAAAATCCAAAAATAATTATCCATTATTATAACTTCATTTTAATTCATATATTTTACTTCTAGCTTTATTTAATGATTGATATATAATAATTGAAAAATCAAAGAAATTATTTATTAGAATACGAAAAAAAACTTCTTTCTATAAAATTTATATTAAAGAATAAAATTTAAAAATTCTTAAAATTTATAAAAATCCAAAACTTTGAAAATTTATTTAAATGATATCATGCGACGATCTATTACAAAACTTTTTTATACGATTAAGAGATTGGGAAGGAATTTTTTGAAAAATTTTAATTCAAATTTTAATCGATATATTTCATTTCTTTCTTCTAATTGCTTTTATGACATTAAATATGCCAAATGTACCCAATTTCTCATTTCCATCAACGATATAAATTTTTCCTACTAAATACAAATTCCTGCAAATTGAAGTAATTTTAATTTTTTTTTCGCAAAATATGCAAAATTAATCAATTTTAAGTTAATTATTTCATAAACTAGTGCAAAAAATAGGTGAAAAAAGGCGTAGGAAATTGTCTTTTAGATATATACTTTTAATTAATTTAAATAAGCCTTAAATTATCCATTCAAAAAAAAGATGGATTAAATTTAAAAAAGAAGATCGAAATTAAAAAATATTGCGAAAAAATAAATTCATTCTGAATGTATATCTATATGCTTAATCTTTAGGTGGAAATTCAAAGATCAGAAAGAGTTTCAAATTATCAAATTCTTAAATTATCCTTATTAATTAACCTACTTCAATACTTTTTTTTCATTTAATAATATTGATCTTTGAACTCCTTCATAGTATACATAGATGCAGTAATACTATATGAAAATTTCGTATGATATCAGGAAAAATTTAATGAAAAGTAAATTTTTTAGATAAATAGAAACTATGAGAATGAAGCAAAGTGAAAAGAAAGTTTTGTTTGTCTTTAAAAAATGAAATAAAAAATGAGGCCGTACTAATTGAGGAAAAGGGCCGCATAAATTGCAATCTATGAAGGAAGAAAGGTATCAGAAGGACTTCTCTCCAGATTTGTAGGCTGGAAAAGTAGAAAGAACGGGTAGAATAACAGAAATTGAGGGACTTATTACTTTGGCTATAATGTGGCCATAAATCACGATAAAACATTTCGGAAAATGATTCTCTCTTCCTAGTTACCCTTTAAATTTTCCTTTATTCTCTTCTTTTCAGAGTACATAAAAGTGCATGCAATGCATGCATGCATGTATGCATGCATTGCAATACAATCACTAGTAAATTTCAAAATTTTAGCTTAGAATGAGTTCAAATTTTTATTAAATCAATTTGATAATCCTTTATCCCAGGAATTTATATGGCGAATCAAAGTTTAATTATTTAAGATAAAATATTATCTTTGCCTAAAATCTTTGCTAATTAAATTATGGATTAGACTAGTTTGTACGCTTAATTAAATATTTCAAGTTTGATTAATTAAATCATTTCGACAATCTGTTAATCATCTATTATAAGATAAGGATGGTATATTTCAAAAGATGATTCAAATATGTGATAATTATCCATGATATCAATAAGAAAATTTCAGGTAAGTGCCAAAGATCACTTATTGATTGAATGAAGAGATTTTAGAATCAAATGAATTTAAAAAAAAAAAAAGAATTCGAAAATTCCAAGTATTTTAATTTTTGATGTACATAAAAGATCAATTAATAACTTTCCATTGATGCATGATGCATGAGCTAATCTGAATTTGACTTAAAGTTATATTGTTGGAATTTGATAAATTAAAAAATTTCTTATTCCATTCAATACCGAATTTCTTAATTTTTCTAATATGACCGAAAAGACCAGTTAATGATCATTCATGCCAGAAATTTATACGACTAATTAAAGTTTAATTAAGAGAATCTGTGCGAATTATGATGTAACATATAATTTGACGATTTCTATTAAAAATTTTCGTTAACTTTAAATTAGCATAAGTTCATATTTCTTTTTTCAACAAATTGAACCTTTCCATAATTTAATGCTTCAAAAACAAAAAATCAATTATCAATGAAATTATTGCTGATCATTTTAAAAAATTTCGAGGAACAAATTTCCTATTTATTTGTTTCTTTTCATCTTCAAATGAATATATTTCAACAAATAAATTTGAATAATGAAATCTATGCGATTTTATATCACATAAATTTCATTATTCGAATATAATTAGCATTCAACTAAATATATTTATAGCTTTTTTTCTTTTTGGAAATGAACAATGTGAAGTTATTTATCATATCATTTTATCAGAAAAAAAAAAAACGACAATAAACTGATTGACTAATGATGATATCATCAAATTCTTCGTCGTTCTCTCTTTTTTTTTCCTTAATTTAAGAGTAGGATTTGAAAAAAAAGAAAAAAACTAAAGAAATGATAAAATATTGCTTCTCATTAATTTCGTAAAATTAAAAACAGGTGTAAAAATACAATTAAGGGAAAAAGATGGTCAATTTTGAAGCGCTTTTTACACGACTAAATCCTCCCGAAAGCATCGGACCGCATTTAGAACGATCGGCGAACACTTTGGAGGTAATCGGTTGGATAGTAGTAGTAGTAGCTCTACGATCATCTTCTTCTACTTGTGTGTAAGTCGGCAAAGATCAAAGAGAAAATTGGTACGTGTCTATGTAATGTATAAATAAATATATTTCAAAAATGGGAGCTCGAAATAAAAGGGGTAATGAAAATTAAATGTGAAAGAAGAAAATGAAGCATCAAGAAAAAAAAAAGAAAAAAAAACATCATTTTTTTGCTTTCAATCTTTGCGCTATTGAAAATGAGAAGCTGACAATTTTGGCTTAATTCTAAAAATATCACCTGGCCATTTTTTTTGGCTGCTGAAAATTTGGCTTATCCCCAAAAATGTCACCTGGCTATCTTTTCATTTAAATTACCAAGCCATTCGTACTATACAATTTTTCTTGCAAATTCTAAAATCCATCTGAATTAAAATTTCAAACAACAGTTGCTAATAATTGAAACATTTATTGCATCAATTCTAATAGCATAAAGTTCGTAAATTTTCCTCTAAAATCGAACTATTGGCTAGCTTGTAATTTAAATTTAACTACTATCGAATGAATTTTGATTTAATTTTAAATTTTCAAATGGTATAAATTTATTATATTTTAAAAGCTGTTAGAATTTTAAATAACTATTAAAAATACAAATGTTCAAGAATTCAAGCTTTCCCTAAAATAAAACACTCTTTGAGGAAATTTTCTTTTTTTTTTTTTTGGAATTCAAAACTTAATTCAATTGTTTTTTCTCTTCAATTAATTTCGAAAATTTCCAGTAATATCTGACAATTTTTAATTTTTAATATCATTGTCATCGAATAATAATACAAATCGATGATGTGAGAATAAATGAATTATAGATATGCAAAAATTATAGGATTTAAAATAGTTCTGAAAAAAAAAAAAAAAAAAAACATAAACTAATTGATGGAGACAATCGTGGAATTTGAAATCATAAATAATGATTGTGAATCGGATAATATATCCCTGAAATCTCTTATTAATTAGCAATTTCAAAATTTTATTTTATAAATTTATCAAAAATACAAAGAATACTTCAATTAAGTTGAATTTTTGTGGAGACAAATGCAATAAAAATAAACTGCAATCTCATATGGGAGGTTTTAAGTTTTATTTCAACTTTAATTAGCGAATTAAAAATTTGCGAAACTTTTTCTTTGACATTCAATATGATAGACAGATCTAGATCTAAATCAAATGGATAGAATGAAACAGTTATTGAGAAGTTTTCCAAAATTTTTTTTGTTTTCTTCTCCTTGAAATTAGAAGAGCTTTTCTTTCATTATACATTTCAAGTAATATTTATTAGTTTTAGTGAAAAAAGCTCAATTTCAGTACATTGAAATTATTCCTTTCTCGAAAAATTTAAATCAAAATTTGAAATTATAATCATGAAATTTTAAAATCATAAAAAGAATTCAAAATTATAAACTTATGAAATTTATAGAAATTATACATTTTATCGTTGCTTCGGATCAATCATTCAAAATGTTTTTCAGATTTTCTATGCATGATAGAAAAAAAAAAATTAAAATTAGGTATCTTTTGGAATATAATTTCTAATTTGTGATATAACTTCAACTGTGATTCTGGTGAGAAAGAATAATGGCAAAAGCGCTATCGTAAGGTAGGTATATGGTACTGATTTACTAATTAAAATTAAGTTTTTTCGATATTCATATTCGAATTTACTATTTTTCAGGTTGCTTGACATTAAACGATCAAATTGTCCTTCTAAATTGTTACTTTCTTTTAATAAACAATTTTTCTTGTTTCAACTATTCATTATAATAAATATTTTTATGCTCAAATTGAATTTGCATGCGAATTTAAGTCAATTCATACGTTCATTTCACAGTTTTATAAATATTTTGTTTATTATTCGCTTTTGTTTGCGTAAAAAAACAAAAGATCAATTTAATAATAAAATGTGTAATCCAAATAAAGTTTTTCAAAAATTATAAAATTGTCAAAAGTTTGTTATTTAAAAATTCGAAATTCAAATTCAAAATTTCGAAAATATTTTATATCCACTTTTATGTTTTCCAGATCATTATTAAAAAAATCGGTCTTTTGTTTCAACAAATAGAATTCTAATCAAACAATTGTCGATTTTTAAATCAAAAAACTACAATATTTCTCGCATAATCTCGAGATCAACGAAATTAATTATGCAAAATTTTTTCAATATGCAATATTATTCATTTCTTGCTTATCATGAAAATCAACTATGTCGATTTTTCAAAATTTCGGCATTATCGTTTTTCAAGTATATTTTCTATATCTATTAAGTTTTGTCTATCTGTAATTAAGTTACATTAGTTTCAAGATTTTAATACAATTTAAAAATTAACAATATCATTCCGTTGAATTGCAGTATTGTTTTCTTCCAATGTATTTTTGGTTTTAACTTTTTAAAAGAGATATATTTTAAATTTTGATCTATAAAAAGATATCAAAATCATCGCTAATAATAATTCAACATATTCATGCAGGATTTCTTATTTATTACTGGAAAGAGTAAGAATGAAGGAAAAATGAAAAAGAAAATGTAAAACTTGAAATAGATAAATTTGTTACGATAATTTAATTGTTAATAGATAATTGAAATAGATAATTTAATTTATTAATTTGTTCTGAAATTTCAAAGTAAAAAATTTTAAAGATAAAATCATTGAATTTATCATTCATCTAACAATACTTCTAAGTATAAATATTAATACGCTGTCATACCTTTTTCGTTAATGTAAAATTAATTTGGAAATTGCTAGAAGTATTTAAACTTGAAACTTTAGCATTTTTACTAATTAATTTGTAATTTGTTTCTGAAATCTGAAAGATTCAATAATTAGAATTGAAAGATTTTCTGAAACCTTTTTACCTACATTTTCACGAAATTTTCACAAGTTAATATCAAGAAAATGTTGACAATATAACATATGTATTTTATTTTAATTTTCACCTTTAATTTTAATCTTCAAATTTAAGTTTTTTTAGACAATAAAATATTCATTCAATATAATCGGAAAATAAAAGAAATTAAAATTAAAGCTGAAAATTATAATTAAAAACATACGTTGTACTATTAACATTGTTTGATATTAACTTGCGAAAATTACTTAACGATATCTAATCATAGGTGATAAAAAGAGATTATTCCGAAAAACCGGAAATAATCTTTTGATCGTACTTTAACCAAAAGAACGGCCAATGTATAAGTGATAATTGAATAATCATGTAGAAATTAGAAAATTTTGCGAAAATTTATGAAACGAAACTTAATGAAAAGTTTAAATTAGTGAAAAATGATGGAAATTTTTGGAGCTAAAAGTCCCAAAAGATGGATTTCTTGAAAAATTTCGAATCAATTTTACGATCGTTTAAATAATGATCGTAAAAATAAAGGTCATTGGTAACAGTGTTCAGTAGCATTCGATTTTTATGACTTCTTCTTCTTCTTCTTCTTCTTCTTTGACATTGTAGAAGCAATAATTTTAATCACAAAACAATCGGTATTTGAAAAAAGAAAATACTACTTTACCTATTATTACTATCGTTTTTTGCTAAATTCTTGATAAGTTAGCGTGCATTCGTTATTATCCAAAAAAATTAATTAGCTAATAAAAAAGATTATTAAAAAGGTCAAAAAGGTCAGATAGTAAAATGAATTTTCCCTCTTTTTTTTTTCCTCAAATTTTTACACCTTTTTCGGCATCCATAGCAGCTGCATGTTAGCAAGCAACTGCAGCAGCAACAGCAGGCAGTAACCCGTTGAGAATTTTATGAGTTCGATTTATTGACCTGATATATAGCAGATTTAACCAAATGCATGATTTTGATAATAGTTTCAAAGAAATTCACCGAAAAGTTAATTTTTGAAAAAAAAAAAAGCGAAAAAAGAAAATATCGTGATATTGAAATAAATGAAACAGGAATGATTTTTCTTTTCTTCTTTTTTTTTGAATTTTAAATTTAAATTTTACTACACTTCATTTTTTTTTAATTTTTCATTTTTTACTGATTTCCCTTTTTTTTTTTTTGTTAAGTTATTGAGAACATTATCAGTTTTATTTCTAGCCTTAAAAAATTACAAAAACAAAATAGCATGACCAATGACCAATATGTTTCACTCTTTTTTTTTTTTTTTTGAACATAGTAATCTGTTCAATATGATTATAAGTAATTAAAGATTTGATTAAAGTTTTTTTTTTGTTTCTTGAATTACTAGAGTAATTTTAATCATAATTTATTGTTTTTTTTTAAAGTTTAAAGTTCATACCAACTTTATAATTTCTTCATTTTTCATGAGTATTTTCTTCTAGTCTATATAGCATGCGAATTTTTTCCTTTTTTTTTTTTTTTTTGATTCAAATAACAAATTTAAAATAATTTAATTCACTTTTTTTGCTTAAAAAAATAACTAATTGCGACGAAATTTAAAAAATCGAAAACAAATTTTGAATTTTTTCAAAAAGTAAAATTTCGAAATTTTAAAAACTGTTTCATTTATAATTGATGATAATTTTAGCTAAAATTTATTTATTTATTTTTTTTTTAAAATCTCATCACAATTCCAAATTGCTTAAGTGTGAAAATTTTCTAATTTTTCAAAAATTTTCCAATCGTAAAGAATTTTTTTTTTATCTTTTATCATTTTTTTTTTTCAATGCTTATTGTTCATGCTTATATTTATTACTTTTACTATAAAATGTATAACTAAAAAAAGAAAGATATTTGAAACAATTCATTCCAAAAATTTCAAAAATATCTCTAATTAAATTCAATTTTTCAAATTTAACAGTTCACCATAATTCTATTTACATAAATTCTTATTGACAACTGAGATTTCAATGATCTATGACAAAATGGTGCTAACTTCGAAAAATCGTCGTTTGTTTCTTGAAAAATTTTCAAAATTTTCCCTTTCATCTAACCACCACCTTTCATTATAATTCCTTTTCATCATGCCGCCAACCGCTGCGGTTTTTTGCAAAAAGAAAACCGCAAAAAAAAATAAAAAAAAAAAAAGAAAAAACGGAATGAGTGGTTTTAGGCGTGAGAGTTACGGCAAAACGATGACACCTCTCCGTATATAATCTTTACGAAAGCATGTTCGATGGATTTTGTTTGCAAGTTTTTTTTTTTGTCCTTTGGAAAAATTAATTTCGACTAATTATTCGACTAATTAGTGCATAAGTTAAAATTGGAATAAGCCGGCGATGAGAATGAGGGAGAAAGAGAGAGAGCGAGGAAAAAAGATTGAAAAGAATAGAATAGAATTATGTAAAATAATTTAAGAAATAAAAAAATTCAAAAAATGTATACTTTAAAAAATTAATAATTATAGAGTTGAGGATAGTATTGTTTTATTAATTTCAGAAATTTAAAAATGTTTAAGATTTTTCTAAATTTACAAATTTCAAACAAAAAATTTTTGATTTATTTCAGTAAGAAATAAATATTATTAATTAAATATTAGTAAATAATATTTTATTTATGACCAGTAAAAGAATTTTATTTCTTTTTTTTTTATTTCAATGCTTTATTTATTCATTTATAAAATGTTTGAACTTTTCAATTTTCCAATGTTTTATCTTTTCAAAATAGAAAAAATAGTAATTTTTAAAGTGACTTATTTCATTTATATTCATCAGATCAATAGTTAAATTTTCTTTTTCGATAATTTGCATTTTTTTTTTCGTTTTTTATTTTTCATCAAAATTTTATATTTTTAAACTTCAAAATTTGTTTTAATTATCTTTGAAAAATCCTACGAATTATTTTGTATTATGGAGAAGTGAACAAATTATACGTATCGCCTATATTCAATTTTCAACTTGAAAATTTTGAAAGCAATCAAGAATCATTCAAATATACAAGTGGTATAAAAGGTTATTACTTCTAGTACGAAGAATTGATGGAATCTATTTCCAGACGTTATCAACTAACTTAACTTTTGGTTTTATATTTATATTAATCAATAAAAGTATATGATTATATTAAAATTGATTTATGTACTTGTAGCTATAACATATTCTGACAAACAATTGCTTATTATTTCATGCTAATTAATTAGTTAAACTAAAAACTTCATGATGCTTTTAATTAACCAATGAGCTTTTTCTTACAAACAAATCTCTAGAAAATTTAAATTTACATTATTTGTGTTATATGTACTTTGCATTCAACTTATGTTATCCAATACTTCATTTTTTTCTTTTTTTGGTAATGGTATGAAGCAGTTTGAAAATGTAAAAAAACTTTACATTTTTAATTAGAATTTAAACAAAAGATGTTTTATTTTAAAGTTATGTGTTAATACTCGATTAAAATATAGATTAAATATTAGAACTATATTTTAATATAATTTTAATGATTTTATTAAAATCATTATATAATAATTTTTTTTCTAAAATTTGATATCATTTCTTAATGATTTATATAGAAAAGAATTTACAATTCATCGTCAATTTCACTTAGAACTTGTTAAACTAATGAAGAAATACATTCAGTTTTAAAATTTGCTAAATTTTTTAATATATTTGAACTTTTACTTCCATTTCTAGGATATCTAATATGCATCATCTACAAAAGAGAGAAAGGGTGAGAGAGAGAGAGAAAGATATTGAATTTTATAATTCAAATTTAATGCTATAATTTGTGAAAATTTAGATAAGAAAAAGACAGAAAAGTTTCTTCTTTAATAAAAAGAATAAAATTTAAAACTTCAGAAAATAGCAAACCTGAATATATATGTAAATTTATGCTTATTCAGTTGAAAATAGATATAAATTTATATTTATAATTTATTCATTATTTAATTATTTTTTTGATTAAATTAGTAAAAATAAAGAAATTTCTATTATCATTTTAAGCATTGGATGTTTCAGCATATCATTCCAACGAAAAAAAAAAAAGATGTTTATGTAAAAAAAAACTTACACAGAATCCTTCGTTCTTTTTCCGTCAACTTTTGTCTTGCCTCCTCGAATCTCTTTGATGTTTGCCGACAATAATGATGAAAACAATCAATTACAAATATTGTTCCTTCCTTGATTTTTGCCTTTAGGCCTTTAAAAATGAGGCCATTTTCATCCAAACATGCATCGATATTTATCTTGCATGGATTCATTGTTATTATTATTTTTTCATTTTTTATAATCAATGTTTTTTAAGGAACGGTAAATTCTATTTTATTTATTTGTTGCTAAAAATAAATTGAAAATGGCAAAAGAAAGAAACGAAATTATTTAATAGATTTTTCTTTTTTTTTTTTTTTTTGCAGTTTTCAAATTATCTAATAGTTAAAAGAAAAAGTACAAAAAACGAACCTTAAATGTTATTATTCTAGTGTTTTTTAGGATAAATAACATTTCAGATTATAATTTTATATTTATTTTAGATTTATCTTTTTTTTTTTTTTTGGATTCTTACATTTTATGCAAGTAAATAGAAAGTGATGAATGAATAGGTTGCAAAAGTTTCATCAAATAATCAGTATACCTGCTCGATGGATCTTCATATTTTAACGTTCTCCTGCGATGTACAAAATATTCAAAATTGTATTTTACTGCATTAATTAATTTATGGCATCCATGAGTAACCTATAAATAATTTCAGGTATTAAGGAAATATATCTATAAATAGAATAATTAAGAATTGCAGGATTTTCTCTTATTCTATCATAATATATTTGAAGACTTCTTTAATTAAAAATTTGAAGTTTTAATTATTATTCCTTCTTACCCCTTTTTTCTCAATTCCTAAATATCGTATATTTATCTTATTTGTTTCTTGACTTCAAATCCCTGCAAAAGCAATGATTTGATAAATTTGTGATTTGTGACGATGCATGCATGCATTCGTTGCGTGACAATTGCATGCATCGCAAGACAAATTTATCAAACCAACTGTCCTGGTAAAATCGCAACCGGAAATCTTTCGTTACCATTTACCACCACCCTTCAACGATCCTAAAATCTTTGTTATTCAAATGAATGTTTGCCATGTGTCCCCTTACAGCCATATAATTTGTCCAAAATTAGAAATTTATCCAAAATCGAATTTTATGGCTTCTTTCTTGAATAATTCCCTCACAAATTCTACTTTTTATACTAAAACATTATAAATTTTTCAAAATTATTTATAATCAAAGTTATTAAATATTTCAGGCCATTTATTGGATGTAAATTAAGAAAGCATAGATTGATTCGATTTGCGGAAAGAATTTATGCTTCCATTATTTAGGAGTGAAACTTAACTTTACTCATTTTCCATTCATGTTTTCTATCATTATTACTTGTTTTTGGCATAATCATGTCAAGAACTGCCGAAAAGTTTAATCAGGTCGAGAAAATATCGATGGAAAATCAATTAGAATGATTCGATAGTTTTGTTCATTATTATAAGACTATTTGCATAATCACATCAAGTACCATCGGAAAGTTCGATCAGTTCAAAAAAGATATTGATAAAAATAAGATATACTGACTAGTGTTATTAACTTTTTATCGAATTTTCTACATGACCCATATCTAATTAATAATACTATTGCTATCTTATTATCATTTTATCGATAAGAAGTTTCGAGATAAGCGATTGTTAGCTTTAAATATTAGCATTTTCAGTGTTATCAGTTATAGAAGTAACAGGACAATTTGGAATTCAATACTTAAAAATTTAATTTCTCAAAAAAAAAAACTTTTTTTATATTTCTTATTGTACACAGAATTGAAGATTTAAGCGAATCAATGAAAATATTTGGTCGAATTTTTGATATTTCAGGTACAAATAATACTGAAATTAATACTTTACAACTAAAATCATTAAAGGACTAGAATGGTTTTTTTGTATAATTTTTACCGAAAGAATTAAGTTAGAAAAAGATAAATTACAACATATCATTTAAGTTTCTCATGCTTGCATTTTTTTTTTCTGTGTAATTTATTCATTTTTATCAAATTTGAACAAGTTCCTAAATGTAGTTACTGGTAAAAATATATTTATTGGTAGAAAAAATTAAAATAATTTCACACCTAGAAAAGAATTTAATTTATATTTGAATTAAAATCATGAATACGTTAAAGGGTAAAGAATTTTTCGTCTATTAAATTTGAAAGAAAATTTTTCTAATTTTTATTTGAAAAATAAAATTTAACTATTCATTACTTGAAAACGATAGCATATGTCATTTTTTTTGACACTTTTTTTTCTTCGATCAGTTGTTTTAAAACTTTTATAAACAATGGTTTTTATGCAATCAATCTAAGCAATTAAGAACAATTTTGCAACAATATGCAAAACAAGTCAGAGTAGTCAAAATTACTTTTACTCAAACCGATATCGATCTAATTTTGGAAATTTTTTTATAATTTTTAACAAAATAAAAGCTCATTTATGTGAGAAATATTTACAATCACAGTTGATGATCTTTATTTCTCAAATTTTATTAAAGCATTAAAACATTTCCAAAAAAAAATTCGCAAAATTTATTTTGTAATTTCAAAAAAAATGAGCCAATAATTCGATAAATCAAAAAATGATTGGAACTTGAAAAAGCGACTAACCTTGCTAAAAAGTTTTTTATCGCTTTCCTCCATAGATTTTCATAATCTTCCACTTTTTGTTCTTAAATAGGTGAGGCTTGAAATTATAGATCACTTTGAATCCTGCAAAGAAAATTAGGTTTGAGATTTTACTAATTTTAATACATAGAAAGAATGGAAGGAAAGAAGTAATTAAGTTATTAAACTCTCAAAATTTAATCAGAGCATTAATTCGTCCAATTCCACTGAGTTTCTTTTCTGAATAAAAGCTTAAAATATCCGGTGATGATGCTTGACTTTCTATTATCATCTCTTATCTTATTTAGAAATTTCACTCAATCAACTGTTCTTTAATTAATCATAAAAGTTTGAAGTAAACTTGGAATAATTTAGGATAGTAATGCTAGCTTCATAGCTAAGTCTTGATCAGGTCAATTCTATTAAATCGGAAGTCGAGAAAATTTGATAGTCTCAGTGATGAACCTTCAGCTAAGGTTGATAAGTTAACAATAAAAGAGTTACAGTATTTCGAAGAAAATAACAAAACGATGTTTCATTGATCAAGTGGTTTGTTTTCCGGTTTTTGATTTTCATCACTTAGAATCGCTCATCTTTTGAATGAAGTTTTTTGGATGACAGAAACCAAAGAAGTGAATCCCTGAAGAAATTCTAATGAATCCAATAATCTGTTATATTCAATCGCTCAACTTTTAGGAAATGATCCGAGAAATTCGCGGAAAAAAATTTTGTAGATTAAAAGAATTCGAAATATTATCCAATCTTTCTTTTTTTATTCCATTTAATTTAACATAGGATCACATCCTCGAACAAGAATGGAATTACAAAATTGATTAAGACATATGGAAATATAATTTGGATTTCTACCTAAATCAAAACTAAATTTAATTTGCATATCTATATCTATATATTTCATGCAATTACTTATTACAAAATAGCGCTGTAGAAGTTTTTGAATGATCATTATTTTAGTGATCAAAATTTATAATTTAATTTGCTGAACAATGAATTTCAAAAAGAACCTATCACATTTCAACAACTGTATTTTAATTTCAATGAATTCTGTACCAATCATTTTTTTTTTCCATATTTTGCTGTACTTATCACTTTGCGAATTATCCGTGCATACAGTAGGAAACTGGAAAATCTAAAAAATTTATTTAAATTTCAATCTTTTGATGCAGTCTTTTGATGCAAATTTCACCTACTGTCATAATTAGGCAATTTATATTGAAAGTTTTTGGATAATTCGAATTAAAACAGATAATAATAAACTCCTTCAAGGATCTTTCTGCATCATCAATAAGACTTTTGCTGACAATTAATCGCATTTATAATACCCAATCATGACAATAAGTACTGTAAACATGATCAATCGTTTTTTTTTTTTTAAATAATTACTAGATTTTATTGAAATATCATACTTCTTGCCTTATTTTTCTGTTGTATTCGTCGTTATTCCTCAAAATTTTACACGATCGGTATTGCTGACATATTTGTATTGCTGTATGATGAGCATCATTAAGTTGCTGAAAATCAAATTACCGTATTTCGGCATCTTATTCCAAATTCAATATATAATGATCTTGAAGCATAGATAAGCACTGAAAGGCTGACATTTAAATAAGTTTCACTTATAACCTACTAATTATTGGTGTCTGTAAAATAGACTAATTCTCTGATTTATACGAAGATATAAGTATAAATCATAGATTATTAAATCGCTTTGAATAATAAAAACTTATTTTAAATATGAAAAATGGAATAGTTATCAATTAGGATACTAATATTTTACAGTATCGTAATCTAAAGTAAAATATCTCTTTTCAAAGTACCATGATTTCAAACAATCGAAATTATTATCAAATTCAAGAAATGACAAACATTATCATTTATGATATGATTATTTTGCAGCATCGAACGGTACACAGTGTTTGTTTTCAAAATACCGTAAATGATTTGAGCAAAGTATGAAATAATCCTCGAACAATCATTGGTTGAAAGATCAACATTCTTCAGCTTATAAACAGTAAGAAAAAAATCATCGTTGATTATTGGCCAAATAAATGGATTCTGTTGCTAAACAATATTTATGCAAAAAATTGGTCAATCCCTTGAATCCCTTGGAATGGTTCTTCAAATCTGCACGTAAAAGATGGATACACATACGTGCAGATTTGAATAATCATTTCAAGTGTATGCATGTGTGTGTGTGTGTGTTTGTGTGTATATACTTGCTCGATGAAAAGGACTTTTTCAAACTGGATGGAGCAAAAAATTGAAAAATTGATTCATCTCTTGTAGAGAGATGGAAAAAGAAAGAGGGTGTGGTGAAGAGAATTATTGAAAAATAGAGTCAAATCAGTCAGTTAGTCAGTCAAAAAGTGAATCAGCCATTTAGTGAGTTTGTTAGGATACGGTAAGCAAGCGATGCGTTTTCATTCCTTTTTCTTTCATTTCTTTAGTTTTTGATCAATTTAAAGAGAAGTAAGTGTCTGAAGCTTACTTGCAGTAACTTATCTTGATTTACCTTAAATTTACCTAATTTATCCTGATTTATCTTGAACTTACCCAATTTACCTTGATTTACCTCGAATTTGTCCAATTTATCTTGATTTATCTTGAATTTACCCAATTTACCTTTATTTATTTAAGTATTTGCCAACTGCTTTTTTTTTAAGTCATATATCATACGATACTTCTCTTCATTTAATCTTCAAAAAATCATTTCATTTCTTTTTTCTTTTATTTTTCTTATTCATATATATATTTTAGAGAGAAAAAAAAAAGGAGAGAAAAAATGACAAAAAAACCAATCATTCCAAAAGAAAAAAAATTCAAATCAATCTTAATTTGTCTCTTTTCTTTCTTATAAAAGAGCAAAAATGAAAAAAAAACGAGAAAACAAACAAAAATTTCACTTTTTTTTTTTTTTTTTTTATTTTACCACCAAATATTTTCTCAAAAAAAAAGAAAAAAAGCGGAACAAATTTCTTCGTTTTTTCTTTCTTATGTTTTTCATCTTTTTGCTTAGCAATTTTTTGGCTATTAGAAATTAATAGATTTTTTTTTTCATTTCTTTTTTCTTGTCTCTTTGCTACACATTTTTTTCTTTCTCTTTTTCCTCTTTTTCTTTTTTTTTTTTTTTTAAATTTATTCTTAAAAGAAATTTTCATGAGGAATTGGATTATTTTTTCTGTGCATGCATAGATACAAAGGAAGAAAATGTAATTCAAAAATTACTGATAGAAACAGGATTGAATCCCATTATCTCATCGGTTTTCTCGTACTTTTTACTGTTTCATCTATTTCTCCTTTTCATCATAATTCCCTCATTTCTTTCTTTTTCATCCTTCTTTCTTTTCATGCCTATTTTCCTCAATTTATCCATCTCAATCTCAGAATATTTTTCTCGTTTTTCATTCTTTACCCGATAGATAGATTAATATATTTATTAGATCATCATCATCCATTTCTTCTGTATATTTCAATTTTTTAAAATAATATGCAAAGAAAATTTTGAAATTTTGGAAATCATTTTTTTTGGAAGATTTAAAAATTTTTCCTTTACGAAGTAAAAAATTCAAAAAAATCTTCAAAAATTGCTAATTTATGGCATATCGCGTAATACTCTTTACTCTCGTCTCTACTATCGACATATGATAGACATCAATGAAATTATTGATTATTTAAATGACTTTAATCCTCAGATAGAAGTTTTATGAGTACTGTAATAAAATCGATTTCTCCAGATTCACATGACTAAGCGATACTTTCAAGAAACAATCTCTGTATGCAGAAAAAAGAAAAAAACCTTAGATAAAAGTATTTTTATATAATGTTGTGAACAGAAATGAATTGTATTATACTATATCGTAATTAGAGTTCGAAATAAGGTACTGCATAAGTTATAATTCATTATAGTAAAATGCGCTATTTCCATGTTCAATCATTGAGTCAAATGTCTAATATTTTTTTGATCAAATACTTAATATAGGAAAATTCATAGATATTCAATTGGACTATGGATTTTTGATATTGATAGTAGTCATTAAATCAATTATTTGATCCATGTAATATGTAATATTTGAATTTTTCAAACTTTAAATTGATCAATTAAAATAAATAAAGGAAAAGAAATATTCTAGAAATTCGATTATTTCATTTAAATATCAAGTATTTAAACAATAAAATAACCTTTACTTAATAAATTTACTCGAAATAAAATTATTCATTATGAGGATGTATAAGAAAATATTTACAAATATTCATTTAAGATTTAAAAAAAAAAAAAATCATTCATGAAAATTATTTTTCCTTACAATCATCAATAAACTAATAAAAGAATAGAAAATGAATATTTTATGGATCTTTTTTTTCCCTGAACAAACTTTAAAAAGTTTTCTAAATTAGGAATAAGAGATTTTTAACAAACCACAATCAAAGCATAGGTATTTAGAAAGCCGAATGTAACTTTTTAATTCCCTTGAAAATTCAATATAGCAAACTAGAAAAAATTTTTTTAATAAAATAGGGAAAATTTAGGAAAAAAAAAGAGGAGAAAAGGCTGAAAAAAAAAGAAAGGAAAAAAAAGATTGAGAAATAAGTTGTAAGGCATAACAACATTTGGTTATTTTATATGAACAATGGGCCAAAAAAATGAAATCAACAACGGAAGAAAAGGAATAGACTTATATTTTTCAAGGAAAGCAAAGAAAATTACGAATTACGATGAACGATCATAACCATATGCCTTCTTCTTCTCCATCTTCTGGCCAAATTATTTGTTACTATTTGGGTGGTCTTAATTAGCTACAATTCGGGTGGTCTCTGTTTTTTTTTTCCTTTTTCCCTTTTCCCCCAAATTTCCCATTACAACAATAATAGTTTTCTCGAGAGTAACTAAAAATTTTCTATTGTCATAATTTTTGCATCATCAAAATAGTAAGATTATTTATGACACTCAAAGGAGTAATAAATGAACTACAAAAATTTTCAAATAATGGCAAATATTAAAGTTATTACTTCTAAGCTTTAACTTTGTTACCTTAAGCGAATTGAAGTATGATTTGTAAATTTAGTTAATTTTTTAAATTTAGTTAAGTTAATAATTCTTTAAATCTGGAAGTAGAATAATATCATCATTACAGGAATTGTCAATATGGTTTAAAATATTTAAGGATAAAGAGAGAGAGAGAGAGAGATATGATGATTTTTATGATATTTAAAATAGTTTTGTCAATATTTAAAGTACCATTTCGTTCATTGAGATTTGGATATTGGTTAAATCGCACCTAAACACGAAAATAAGGCTTTAAAAATAAATATTATTTTGAAAATTTCATTCATCCGTAAATATTCATATTGTAGGATACTTATAAAATGAATTTAATAATTAGATAAAAATCAAGAATATGTATGAAAAATTAAACCAAAATTTTCGATATTTTATCATGAATTTTTGGAGAATTTCGATATTAATAAGAAATTAAAAGTCATAATTGTTTTGGAGAATTTCAAAAAAATTTTAGAAATCAAAGCGTGGAAGAATATTGGAAAAGTTTTTCTCATTTTCTAAAATTCTTTACATGATCAAAAAATTATGATTTTCAATTTTAGAAAATCTCTTCAGTGAATTATTTCAACTGTTTTGTAAATATTGTATCTAAAATCCTTATTTTAACTAGTTTTTTTTTCTCGAAAAAAGCGAACAGACATTTTTTTTCCGTGAAGAAATATAGGAAATTATTTTCAGAAGCAATGCAAATTTTTCTAAATGATTTATTTTTCAATTTTAGGGGTAGATTGGCATTTCAGGGTTTTTTGGTTTAATGGATATTTTTGCATTAATACATACAATTTTTCAATAAAAATTGCCATTCCATCCTTTTATTTTTGCTGTTCAGTATTCGATTACATTAATATTTCTCAAATTCAAATCTAACAAAAATCTTCATCGTCAATTCCTAAGAAAGTAAAATAGATCGTACTCGTTCTACTATCGTAACAATTATAGAAGAGAAGGAATAAATCTTTTGAAAGCTGAAGTTTTACTGTATATCAAATTACTACGATTATTCAAAAATGGACTTACCGAAATTGTTTGAATCATTTGGGAACGTTTTCTAGAAGAGTGATTTATTGTTGCGATTAAGTAAATAGTTTCGAGATGATGCCAATAATTTATCAAACGGTTGATTTTAAAAATTTATCAGATAATTTATATCAGTAGGTGAATTAGTGGCGAAATTTCATCATCCAGAAATTGTAGATAGATTGAACAAATACTTACTGATATATGATAGCATTTAAATGATTGAATTTTGAACAATGAATATTGTAAACGAGATTGATTCAGGTGATTTGAATCAAACATTACTTGGCTCTCGATTGTTCTAGGCATAATATTATGAGCCAGAAGAATCTAATCAGAATCATGAAATGTTTGATGCCATTTGGTAAAATGAGCGATGAAAGTGAGAGATGATACGGTTGTTGTGGTTGTGGCATTCATCAAGAATTACTTCATTCTTGATTACTTGGCTCCTTTTCTACTTGACTCTTGATCATTCTGCGGTAACAATAATATGAGGCCAGAATATTTTATCAGAATAAAAAAAATGCTTAGTGGCAATAAGTAAGATGAAGTGAAGAAAATGAGCGATAATATTGTTGATCAGGAGAGAAATGAAGTGCTTCTGAACTGGTTGGAAATGATTATATGAAATGAAATGAAATGAAATGAAATGGATTAGAATGGAAATGAAATCAAAATGGTTTGAGAAATGTGAGGCAGGCAAACAAGACGACGACCAAATACTCGTAAAATACCCATTTTCGTTAACGCAACTGCACCGGGACCAATGGTAGTCTTTGGTAATATGATAGGGGGAAATGGTCGGTGTAAAACGGGAAAAATGGGCAAGAAGGAAGCGAGATTCTGTGTTGGTAGCAACCTCGAACAAATGCTAAAGAGGTAACAAGAAATTGCTGCCATGTACATTCACCTGATAACATAATATTAACATCGATGATAGATTCTCGGCAATGATGATGACAATGATGGTGATAATGGTAATGATGATGACGGTGATGATGATGGTGATGGTGATTGCGATAATGATATCATTTGATGATACCAATCAACAATAATGATACTAATTAGAATTAATCTGATTGGCCTTCAAAAGAAATTTTTACTGTCTTTTTTTTTTCATTCATTTCGAAATTTATATATATATTACCTATGTGAAAATGACGAAATTATATGATTTATAAATTAGCAGTTATTATTATTTTATTGATCGATTTAGCAATAAAAGAATGGAGGAAACTCATATTAAAAGTTTAAATTTGAAATTTGAATTTGTTATTGTAAAATTTATTTGATACAATTTTAATTGATTTTTGCTCATTTATATCAATGATAATCATATATAGCTTCATCTTTCAATTGATACAATCTTTTTCGAAAAATCGAATATTCTTGAGAAGTTTAAATAATGTATACAAATGCATTCCGAAATTATTAGCATGCACTTACAATGGATCCTTTGAATTTTATCAGTTTCTTAGACCAAACTGATAAATTTAAATCCAATTTTCTTATGCAAAATTGAAATGCCGTACTCAGTTCCAAATCATCTTGAAATCTTCTTTTGTATTTTTTCCCCTTTCCATAATTATTCAATTGTTTAATTATTCCTTGATTCCAATATTTGACTTAAGAGTGAATTATTGGTTTATTCCAAAATAGAAATAACTGAAAATTTTGATGTTTTTTAAGCTAAACGCTGAATTTTGCCTTTTATATCTAAAAACATATCAATAATCACTTATCTCTAATCACTTTAGATACTGTAATGATGTCAAACTATATTAACCGGATGTGTGAAAAAGCATCAGAAACGGAAAATCTCAAACAATTCTGATTGACGAGGTCGATGAATCGTTCATTCATTAAACCATTTCCTGTATTTCATTTCAAATATTCGATCCGCAAGTTTTCGGCTGAAAGGCCACAAGCGCGCATCGTCTTGATGGCGCCACTATATTCGATTTATTTCTATTTCTTCATTTTCCTTTCCAGTCATTCTTATTTGCCTATCACATCTATTCTCGGAACAAAATTTTATTTCCTTCATGCTGAAATGAATTTTTTGGCCTGGACTTTATGTCGCCAAACTTCTCTCACCTTTTTTTCGTTTCAAATTCTTTTCAAAATTTTTGTGCAAACTTTTTTTTTCCGCAAATTTAAAAATTTTCCCAAAAATTGTGCCATAAAATCCATTATTATATTTTCAAATCTTCAATCATTTTTCCAACACATATACATTCAACTATTTCATGACCTGTCATACCTGTTGATTTTAAATCAAGGTGCAGAGTCTTTCTTCTATTCTTTTTCTATTTTCTACCGATTTTCGATTCTATCCCACATTTTTTCAAATTTTTGTATCACGGAATTGAATGGAAGAGATATCTGTCTATGTAATTTTCAACTCTGTCCTGAATTCTGTTTCGATTTTTCCTTTTTTTTTTTTGAATTTACCCACTTTATGACCACCCATTTTTTTTTTTTTTTTTTTTTTTTTTTGTTATGGTAATAGAGCCTTTCTACCTCATTTTTATTCGTTATCCCTCCATCAGCATTTTGCACCCTGTAATTTTAATTATTTCAAATTGATGATTCACCCTCAGGTAAGGATGAAAAGCATCAAGCGACCATGTTGCGAATTCCACAAAAATAATCATTATATATATTTTTAAGACGCTTTTTACTACTGTTTATTTTGTAAATTTAACCGATCAAAAAATTTTCCATGCAATTTTCTAAATATTACCTTTTAGTTCTGTCATTAATTTTTGAATAGTATTTGCAAATTACCCGACATTAAACCCAATTTATCTGTTAAGCAAACTGTATGAAAAAAAAAAAAAAAAAATTGTCTAGACCATTTTATTTACTATGCAATTGAGAAGCATATATTATTTGGAATAACTGTTGATTAATTATCATTAATCAAATATGATCTACAAATTCAATCGACAAAAAAGTTCTATTTCCATACTTTTATACTTTTCTATACCGAGAGTATGCGATTAGCAACTTATTAATCATGATAAAAGCCATGATAAGGATTATAAATCGAGATTGTAAATTCTACAGTAATCATTCAGAAATTCTCTTTGCTAATTAAAAATACTTATAATTTGGCCTATAATGTGATATTACCGATTATATTGAATTTGTAATCATCATCATCATCATCATCCATATAACTGATGGCTGCAGAATGCAGTTTCCCCTAACAACGGTTGCAAATTTGCCATCTGCACCTGCTTTCGAATGAGCACAGCATTCTCATGGCTCTGAAAATTAGATTTTCCTGATTCATTGATTTTTTTAAAACATTTCAATTTATTTTGTGATTGTTATTGAATGTGAGAACATTCCAGAAGAATCCACTTTTCAACTTTAAAACTTTTTCAGTCGTTTTGAGCTTATTTTAAAAACTTTTTTCCATTTTACACGTAGAATATTCCACAATTTAATTGAAAAATATTAAGAAATTTTTATTGTTCAAAATCAAATGTTTTTGAGAAATTCAAACTTATAGTTGCATATCTTGATTAATGTAATTAATAATAGCAGCACCTAGTGAAGGCTGAAAGGCTGTAGAAGTGTCCTAATTTATTAGCCTAGCAGAATGAATTGAAAAATTGTTATTTCTCTTCCAATAGCTCATTCATTTGAATTGTAGCCATAAATTTCGTCAACTTTCACAATGCTAAATTACCATTTTCTGAATCTTCCATAGATTTCCACGTTAATTTTCAAAATTTTGATATTAACTTTTTTTTTTCAAAATTAAATTTATATTTACGAAGCTTGATACATCATCAGTTAATTTTAATTTTGACTCTTTTCAACGAATGACGAAAGAACTATTGAAAATATCCCATTATAGTTTGAAATTGCAATTTAATCATAATTTTATATTTGAGGGCAAAAAATAAATAAATGAATAAAAGAAGATTGAAAATGGTTCAACTTGCACGACGAAATCAAAAAAGCACAAACTTGGCGTCTAATGTTGAATAAAACTTTGCTATACTGTAAATTACTTAAGAAAAAAAAAAAAAAAAGAGTTGGCGAATTCCGTATCTTTTACCTTCTGCTTACAACCAATCTGAATTGAATAACAAATAATGTCAAAAATATATCAATAATAAGACTATTAAAGTAGAAATTAAGAAGCGATTTGAATTATCACCAAAATTATAATAATCGTTGATATAGGACAGGAATGCGAAAAATGTTATGCGATCTTTTTTTTTTTTTTTTTTTAATGGTCTTTATTATTTGATCTTTGATTTTCACTTTACCTGATTTGCTGAACAAAAATTTTGTGCATGAATGGGAAGAAAATAATGAAAAATTTGATGAATAAAGGCAATCAAATTTTAATAGTAACATTAAGCGGCCCATTATTATAAAATAGTATTTGCTGTTGTTGTACGCATTATTACTTGGGCTATTTGAAAAGCAACTAATAAACTGTTAAAAATGATCAATTTCATTAGGAAATTTAAAGTGTAAAATTTCTTACCTATTCTGTTATCTTATTTTTACGTGAATTCAAACAGTTTCTCATTTCTAATTCAATTTTTCATAATTTAAATATACACGTAAAATATAATTAAACGTTTATAAATCATGTAAATACGCTAAATATGATAGTTTCAATCGTTCGATCGCTTTTTTTTTTTTTTTTCAACAATATCATACAAATCACGTAATTTTGATTTGAATTTTTTTTTTTTCAGATAATTCAACCAATCAGAAGTATTGTTTGGTGAAAATTAAAAAAACTCCCACAAATAGTTTGCAAGTCTGATTTCCATCAGAGAAGTGAGAGAAGTGGAGCAATAGGAAAACCGATTCGACGCGGATAGTTCCGCCTTTTTGGCTCGGGATACGGTACTTCGAGCTACTGCTGCAATTACTACTACAAACTGCTTGGCATGATGTGCATGTCTTGCCTGCAAGAGGTGGTGTATTAACGGCGCAAACAGCATTTTGTAGTTTTAATCAGCAATATTCAAATGTGCAAAGGAGCAGTTGCAGTGCTATTTTAAGTTGCAGCACGAGAAGAAAGTAAAGAAGAATTTGTGATCCATCCATCCAATCATTCAATCATCCATCCATCCATTCATCCAATCATCCATCTAATTCATCCAGTCGAATCCATCAATCGAATCCATCCATTCATCTATCCATCAATCAATCATTCCGGTTAATTCCTTCCAGAAAAATCCCTTCAATCGATTAACTATTTCAATTTTTTTTTTTTTTTGCTGAAAATTTCGGTATAATTGTGATCGAAGGAACGATCAAGTCAAAAAAAAGCAAGCAGCATGAATGCGCCAACGCTTTCAGCGATGGGTTTCGAATTTCCGGCTTCCGGTTCGCGAACTTTTCAGGATGCTGCAACATCAGCTGCTGTAGCTGCTGCAATTCCAACAGATGATCATTTGCAACGACTTGCACAAATGACTCAAGGTGTTGGTCATGCGAATTCATCGTCAGCAACAACAATAAAATCTTCCGGTTCATCCGATAGTAGTGACCCAAATTCGAATATTACTCAACCGGATCCAGCTTTATATCAAAGTGCTGCTGCTGCTGCATATGTACAGCAATACGGCAATTGGCCTAATTATTATCAACAATTTGGCCAACCAATGAATCCAGCTGCAACAATTTGGCCAACCAATGAATCCAGCTGCGGCCGCATTTTCAGCTTGGCCAGCACAATGCTACGCACCGCCACATTGGCCAAATTATGGTAAGTTAAATTTAATGAAATTTATGGCATTTTAATTTTTGAAATTTTCTCACTCAATCATCATTTGTATGTTTATTTATCCATTTATTCCGTCTCTAAGGGCCAATTCATTGGGAGTGTAGTGCTAATTTTTATTCTATCTTTTTATTTTATTTAATTGTCCATAAATTTTTATTTAATACCCTTCTCACTCTCTTTAATGAAGCATTTTTTTTCGTCTAACTCAATAGATCATTTGATTATTGAAATTGAAGATTCAAGATTTGATCCATTTCCGTCGAAATGCAATTTTTCTATCCAAGATTTGAATTATCAAATCATGAATAGCTTATTAGCTACTTAGTTAGTCAAATTATTTGAAACTATTTATAATTCAATTGTCTTCGAAATTTTTGAAATATTTATTTGCAGTGATCATCATAAGGTCATACTAGCAATGAAAATCTCATCACATCATTTTTTATTTAATGTTCCGTTTATCACTATTATTGTATTTGCCAACTAAATGATAATCTTCATTACAATCATTTGCGGCAAAAATAAATTTGCACTGTAGCTTGTTCAATTCATTGAATTTAACTTATTTGATTGAATTTTTTTTTCCCAAATAATATTTCGGATTATTGACAAGAAATTATCGTTAATAAATTTATAAGATTTATAAAATTACAAGCAACTTTTATGATTAAAAAGAGTTTCAAATGAATTTCACTCTTAAAATTCTATATCCTTCATTTCTTTTCTTTATATCTTCTTCATATTAAAGTTTAACATTATTTCTCTTCACGAATTAATTCTCTTTTCCTTTTTTTTTTTTTTTTTTTTTTGAAGATATTTATATATAATTTTGGTAATGATAAAAATTTTTCAAAAAATTATTAAAAATAAAAATTGAAATTTATGTAAGCTTTCAAATTAAAATAAAATCCCTGAAATAACAGAGCAAAATGAGAACGAGTATTCGAAAAAGGCGCTAAAATTTTTGGGAGAATTTTTGTTTGATCTAAAATTGCAGCACAATCGAAGAAAGGTCGTCAAACATATCAACGTTATCAGACGTCAGTGCTCGAAAACAAGTTCCAGCAAAGCAGTTACGTGAGTAAAAAGCAACGTGAAGAGCTTCGGCTACAAACCAATTTGAGCGATCGACAAATCAAAATTTGGTTCCAGAATCGTCGAATGAAAGCGAAGAAGGAGAAGAATCGATGCGAAGAGCAAAATGAGCATTCTGCATTACTTCCAGCAAATCCACCAAAACAATTGGTCGTTGATAGTGCCACTGCAGTTGCGGCCGCAGCCGCAGCTGCAGTCGCAGCTGAAGATCGTATGGATAAAAAGATAACCGCTGGTGCAGGTTGGTGCATGCCAGCAATGCCAACGATGCCCCAGCCATGGCCTAATCAAGTACCACATCATCCAGCATCCTATGTACCCTATCCCATTTGTCCGCCCAATTTATGAAATCTGATTTGATGGTTTTTTCTTTTTTTTTTTAACCATTTGTATTGTGTGCATTTTTCATGTACTATGATGCATTCGATCATTGTTTCTCTTCACTTTATTACCGGTGTTTTCACTAATTAATTAATTAATTAGAATAAGCGAACTGATGCACAATGACAAACTGATGCACATTCATTGGAAGGAAGCCATTTGGCTAAAAAAATTTGTGAAAAAAGAAAATTGTCAGTTTGTTCGGCAAAATCGCAATAAGTTCGTTAAGATATTTATTGTATTAAGAAAGTATTGCAACTTAAGATAATCAATAAAGTAATCTATTTATTTTACTTAGGTGAAATTATAAAATTCACAATTTCGATTACAAAAATTCATTTTTCATTTTCTGCATTTTGAATTAATTTCATCCGAAAAATTAATTTTCTCTTTTTAGTTTGACGTATTTTATGTGTTTAATTGTGATCATAAATGTTTTCAATTTTTAATTGATTTGATTACCGTATATGAGAATGTTATTTGAACGCCTTTTTCTTTTTGAATGAATGAATGAAGAAGTTCTGAATGGTCGAAAAGTTTGTTCGTTTACAGCTCCGGAAAATTCTGTTAAAAAAAAAATTTTTTTTTTTTAAACATGCAAATTTTAAGATTTAATATTTAATTTAACTTTTGATTTTCTATTCTATTTTAAAATTTTAATGAATTTAAGGGATTATCTAATTTGGAATTTTTGTTATTGATAATGCCTAAACATAGAACTTGATTTAAAACTTCTAAACTTGAAATTAACTAGATTTTTGCAATTAAAATACATCAAAGCCTTTCTTCTCATTATTCTTTATCGTTTAATTTTCCATAAAACTATTGATTTACATATCTAACTCATATCTCTTGCTAATATCTCGTCATTTTTAAATTATATTTAAAAAAATATATCGTAATCTATTGCTAAATTAAAAAAAAAAAGAAAGTTTCAAACTTATCAAATATACAAAATATATTTCTATTCCTGTGCTCTTCTCTTCCAGCAATGATCCAGAAAAAAACAAAATGCAAAAAAAAGGCATTAATTGCAGATAATTGTAAGAAAAGAGGAAGGCAAACGTACAGTCGTCAACAAACGTTGGAACTTGAGAAGGAATTTCACTACAACAAATATTTGACACGACGACGACGTATCGAATTAAATCGTACGCTCGGTCTCACCGAACGACAAATCAAAATTTGGTTTCAAAATCGACGGATGAAGAAGAAAAAGGAGGATAAAGCACGAGAAGAGCACAGGAATAATTCATAATAATTTCGAAAAATTGATTCAATTCAAAATTATCATTTTTATCAATCAATCTATAATATTCATTTTTTTCATTATAAAATACTAACTTTGAATTTATATATATATTCAATAATAGGCTTAAAAGTCTTCTTCATCTTCACTTAGATATCGTAGTTTATATTTAGCTAATTCATCTTGTTTAGGAGCTTTGAAAAAAGAAAAAAAATGAACTTTCAAATATAATAAATTGGGCATAATTAAACAAATCTTTTATTTAATCAGAGAGAATTCTTAATTTATTGTGAAATTCATAGTTACTATTTTCTTGCAAAATTCATTAAAATGTAAAAATTGATAAAATTTTTAGCATAATTTTTCCAAATTTATTCATTCATTAATTTTTAATCTAATACAACGCTGCAAATTTTCAATCTCTGTAATATAATTATTTATGCGATGAACCTGTACTGAAATACTAGTCAATGAATTCTTGCAAATTAAAAAAAAAATTAAATTTTGTCTCTTCCAAACAATTTAACAAGCTTATTAATTCATTAAACAAAGACTTACTAAAATTTGAAATCTTTTCTAGTACAACCACAAATAATAAGCTAAAAATGGAAAAAAAGAAACTTCAAAGACATGAAAATTACATATAATATCGATCTTCTGATTGCGAAAATTGAAAAAGAAATTATAAACATTATTGAAAAAATGCCTAACAATTAATTAGAAGATAAATGAAATTTGCATTGACCTGAAGTACTATGCGAATTTTAAAATTTCAAATACACTTTTTATGATCAATGTTTGATTGAATCCTTACTAAACTTTCTTATATTTGAAATCAAATCAAATCAAAAAAAAAAAAAGAATAACCGCATTATTTTGATGGAATTGATTGAATCATCGAATTTTTAGCATAAATGAAAAATAAAATTTTTAAAATCAAATTAATTCCGCATCATTTTATAATTTGAATTGTGAAAAATGAAAAACCGCAAGATTTAGTGTCATAACAAACTTCTTTTCAGCAATTAAATGTGATAGCAACGGTATTAATAGCAATATAATCGTATCTTGGTAATTTGAAAATTGCGAATCATCTCTTTTTTTTTTTTTCCCCTCAAAATTTCATTGATTTCTGTAATTATTCGTTCTACACCTTTTCTCACTAATATCTTTGTTCAGTGGCTTTGAGCCGAATAAAATTCACACCTACTGCATATGACCTTTCCAATCCTGTTTTTTTCTCATTTCAAAAACCTCTATATGCAACAAATTTACGAAAATTTGCTACATTTCACTAAAACTCACATACATATACTTTTGTTATAAAAACTTATTCGAAGCAATACTTCATTTTGCTAAATATAAGATTATCTTAAAAAGAAAAAAAAAAATTAAAATGTTTAGTAAACATGGAACTTATGCCTCTAGCTAAATCTCTCAGAGAATACTGTCGCTGATGATCAAAATGCTATATTACGAATTTTCATTTAACGAATCCATACTCTCTGCGACCAATTAATTCTTTGCGAGAAATTGACGCCTTCTTGATGCAAAAAATCTTTCAGTAATGCCACTAAATTTAAAGTCTAATTAAAATTCAAAAACATCTCGGACGATAAAATTCACCAAATAAATTTATTCAATAAAATTTATTCTCTTACTCCAAAAATCAAAATCTAGCAGGTTTGTTACCCATTATTTCCTCGTGTCTAACCCCTTTTCTTTCACTACTACCTCATTAAAATGACTGCTGACCTGATAATTATATCCTTACTCCATTTGCTTCCTAAATACAGTAACCGATATCCTCATTTGAAAGTCTGCTTGAATTACTGATGAGTTCATTCATTGCTCTTAATTTTATTCACCTTTTAAGTATTATAAGAGAAATGAAAATAAGATAAACAAAGAGATTTCTCGGGAAAGGAAAGATAAATTTTGTAGATGGAAGGAAGAATGACAAATTTCATGATTTCAAATTATGGACATATATAGCATAAGATTGATTCCATGGATAATAATTGAAGATAAAATATACTTCCATCACGAATAAAAATCATTAATTTGCAATTTTTCATATAATGTATAAACCAAATGCAACAAAACTGATAATAAAAAGAAAATCACCATTAATCAATAATGTTACTAGTAAATTTAAATTAAAACGAAATAATAAACAGTAAAAAAAACTTGTAATAATTTTGATATCATAAAGAAAATCAAAATAAACTGGTGATTAAGCAATACTGTAACAGAAAATTCTCACAGTGAAACAGAAAAACAAAATTTAAGCATTCTTTCTAATTATTTCTGGATTAAGATGGATATTTGAGCTCACCGCTCCACCGATCAGACATTTCTTTAGTTGTTCCAGTAATGCCAATGCATTCTCATTCGATCCACCTATGCGTTGTTGAAGTTCCTGAAGATTTTAGATACGGTCAGAAATATCATATATTTCGATTACTAAAGACTAAATTTAAACAAAAATAACCTAACAATCTCGTTTCTATCCTAGACTTAAAACTACGATTCTCTTTTTATTAGAGTATATAATATATATTAAATCAATATTTTAATCGTTTTTTTTTTCGCCATTCTAACATCTCTTGTACCGCTTTAACAAAAATTTCTGTTTTAATCTCTTTTAATTTTCATAAATGAAATGAAGCTTAAAGAAAGAAATATTATCAACAGAAACACTCATGATTTGTGCTTTTAATTTATTCCATTCCATAATTATCATCATAAAATTTAACGGAAATAAAAAGGCATATAAACATAGATACACAGTAATCCGGGGACACATATATGCATAAAAATCCAGAAAAGCTATGTATGAGTCTTTTAACTTGTTTCACGGAAGTTCATAAAAATTGCTCTAACTTGATTATAGAGAAATACTAGCTTTCTAGTTATATATAAGCTTTCCTGTCGTGCCTTATAATAAGTCATTAAATTGAGAAAAATTATACGATTGGATTTGTTTATAGACCTCACATAAGTTGGACTTAGCTTTAAATCTAACATGAACGAATCCTCATCACTTTTTCTTTCCATCAAAAAAAAAAAAAAATTATTAAAAAAAAGAGAAAAAAGGAGAAGAAAAAGAAAAAAACTCCTAAACTTAAAATTGGTATATTAAAACCAGCTGTGCTATTTTCTCGTCAAAAAATGTGAAATCAATTGAATTTTTTTCCAAGCAAAATGGAATACTTACCAAAATCAAATTGTTCGAAGCGTCTGATTCCAGCTGTTCTCTATTATAATTGCTCATTGCATTCTGAAGCTGCTTTTGCTGCTGCTGTTTAATGTCACCATCGTCATCAATATGTTGCTTTAAACCGCATAATTTATTCCTTGAATAAATAAATTTGTTCTAGATACTGGAATTATTATATCACAGCAACCAGTAATTACTAAAAATGAAATTTGAAATACACATGACAGAAAGACTAAATAATGGATATTCTGTTAATACTGTATAAATATCGAAGCTTACAGATGCTGTAGGTTAGAAATTCTAAAACCGATCAAGCTTAACTTAGAATACCAAAGAGTAAATAGGAGTAATATCTTGCATGATTTTAAAAGAATTATCCTCTATAGTAGTTATTCTAATTAAAAACAGAAAACAACGCTGCAAAAGGGAATTTTTGAAAAGTTTATAGAACAGATAACGATATCTGTGGTTTTATCATAGGAGCATTTGATTTTAATTAATTGCTTTGAAAAAACAAGTGATTCAAATTACATGGGAAATAGGGAAATAGGTGTGCAATAATTAAATCATCATCAAACCGTCACTGTTCAATGTATTTCAAATATCAAGGAAGAATTCAAAATTCAAAAGTGATATTCAGTAAACTGATGCTTCTTACAATTTACCATGTATATAAATGTAAGATAATTTTAAACCGAATATAAATATGTTCGAAGTAATTTCATTCTATTTCAAAAAATCAAATTTCGATTTTAGAAATACTTTGATTACAAATAATAATTTTTTTTTAAATATATAGCTCTAATTTTTGAATAGAAAATTCTCCGCTAACGAAATTCTTTTTTCACTAATTCTGTTCCCTCCAAAAACAGGTATGGTATTCATGGAAATTCCAGAATGTTCAACGAAACGGAAAAAAATGAGAGAGCTGAGCAAAAAATGTTCATCTATCGTAACACAGCATGAGAATTTGCATTGTTATTTCGATCATCCAAGGCCTCTTCGGAGACCAGAGATAAGCAATACAAAAAGGAAAAAAAGTAGAAATGAATAATAAAATGATTGGAAAGTAGAGCGCAACTATTTCTCAAAATTTTGAAAATTCTAAAACTTCGAAAATCTGGTAGGCCAGTAATTGAGCGACATCTCTTCAGCTTGTCATCATTTTCTTCTCCCAATTAAGAATATCTCTCTTAATATTGAATAATCAAATTTTTGAAAATTTAGATGTAAGAAGAGTAGATTTAGCAGTAGCAATAGATAAATATAATGTATCATAAGACATTCTTAAAACTGAAATTTAACTTCAGATTGCATTTCAAATCAAAAATCCTGCTAAAGAAACCCATGCAAAAATTGAAATCAAATTTAGCACTTTGATATTATTTATTATTTATATTCAATATTTTAATGGGTACAGTTTTTAATTTTTGATTTTATATCAGAAAAAAATTGAAGATGAAAAATATAGCAAAGATAGATAAATATAAAGAGAGAAGAGATAGAGAGAGAGAGGGAGAGAGAGAAAAGGAGAGTGTGGAATATGCCATACTTAGGATGAAGGAAAAAAGGGGATATTTACCCGTAATTAGCCTCAACGAGTCATAAATCGTTCTCAATAAACGACCAAAGAAATGAGATTTTCCATCATTTTCATAGTCGCAAAATGGCGAATATGCGCACAGCACAGATATAAATCGGATATATCATTCATGTAGCATAAACATAAATATATAAATTTGCTAATATACTTAATTTGGGGGGGGGGGATTGAAGCACATGACAATAACATTTCATCCGTGTTGATTTCAAAATCCAATAATTTCATTTGATTTGATAAAACTGTTAAATTCAAAGTTGGACAAAAAAGAGTGAACGGTTAATATTCAAAAAATGCCCTTCAAAATGTGAGCTATTAAAAACCGTTTTAGAAACGCCACACTGTCTACTGTAAGAAGATTAAAGCCTCTGTGAATCACCTGACTTTTAAAAGCGGAAATTCTTTTAAATGGAAAAGACAACATATACGAAAAGGAAATACCGTATATACTATATTTTTGCACTTGAATAAAAATTCCAAATTTAAAAAATCTATCATTCTCATAGCAAGTAAACCCAGTATTCCCATTTCTGCAGCGAGAACTTTTATTTATTTTTTTATTGAAAAAAATTATTCTTACTGATTGGAATGCATAATGACGGCTTCTCTTCCACCATATCGTTTTCGTTTCAGCAATTTCTGCAAAATAAATAATTTTTGAGCAATCAGTATATCACATTAGTACAAAAGAACAAAAACAAAAACAAAAACAAAAACTTCCATATATGTACAATTCAGGTTTACGGTATTACTATAACTATAAATCGAAAAATAAATAAACAACTTCCAGATGTTTAACATTTGTCTCAATGCTTCATTCGCAGTATACCATACGGCAAAATAAAAAAAAAAAAATCCCATTAAATGCGCTGATCACCTATACTAGAAAATGGGTTTCAGCACACTTTTTTCATCAAGCCTGTTTACATTTCACGAAAGGCCAGAAAAAACTAACATCTATACGACTTTTTTTTTTTCGTATACAAGCAAAGCCCATAGATATATTTTATAGTTAGTTAAAAATTCTTTTTTTTTAATCTTATTCTTCTGTCTTTTAGCCTTTTCAGAGTAATTTCGAGAAAAATTCGACTTCACACTAATATCATGATAACACTTCAACCAAAAGATGATAATTGCCAGACAAATTTTTGACGAATTTAAATCATAAATCAGCAAAATTTTTCAAATTATCATAATTAATCTTAAGAGAGAAAGAGGAAGTTCCGAATGAAAAGCGGACAAGAAACGGAATGGTGAATTTACATGATAGCTTAAATTAAGCATTTAAAAGTTAACTATTCATTATTTCTTGATCACTGATTTCTATTCATTACTTTTTTTGGATATAATTCACAAACTGTAATCATCATGAGTTTCTTCAGAAAGAAATCATATCTAAAAGAATCTAACTATTCCAATTGTTTAATTTGTTCAATATTTATTGCGACAGTACAGATTGTACCAACTTAAATTATTGATATGACTAAATCATATTTTAATACATATTTGGCGTTACTTAAGTTACTTATCCTTTATTTTTTTCTGAAGGCATCATCATAATGATCAAAATAAAAATAATGGATCATTATATGATAAGCATTATTTATCAGGAGTTGGAAAAAAAATAGTAAACTAATTTAAATCTTTGGAAAAAAAAATTCTTTTATAAAAATATTACTCAAATAACTCATTCCTAATAACAAAAATTTTTTAATGCTTCAGAAATTTAGATTTTTTTCTTAAAAAATTACTAATAACTGTAACACTTTCTGCTTGCATCTTTCATACTGTAACACTCTCTGCTTGCATCTTCCAAATAGAAAAAATTCCAGGAAACAAATTGCTGGCAAAAAATGTCTGTGAATATGATTACGGTATTTGAGGGTGACAGAAATAGCATGGCAAAATTCGATATTTTCACAAGGAAAACAAATTTTTAGTGTAAAATACATGAGCTAGAAAAAAGAAAATCATTGTGAGTCTCAGTTTATGCATCACGGAAGTATTTTGTCTGATGACAGAAAAGAGAAACAAGAAATTCAAATGAAATCAGCAAATCAGAGAAAAATATGGAATGAAAAATGTAACTGAATCAATGTGCTAAAAAATTAATGAAAAAATGGTTTAAAAGCAATTGATAACAAAAAAGATGGAATTCTTTGAAAATGCAGAGAACAAAGAAAATTTTATAATCTATTTTCTCAAAAAATGATGGTAATATACATGCCACGATGATGAGTAAAAGGATACGGTAGTGAGGGAAAAGATTGGAAAAGGAATGAAATCATCAGCAAAATTGTTCAACATATTTTCCAGTTTTTTTTTCTGGAAAATTTTCTAAGCTTTTATATTTAAAAATATTCTTTTCAAGGTGAATGGGAAATAGTAACAAAGCAAACTAAAAAACGCTGACACAGACTACAAGAGTAATAAATGGAAAGGAATTGAAATATTAAAAATCTATACGTAAAAATTTATAAGTGAATAATACTTTAGTAAAGAGTTGAATCCATTCACGAAATAAGCAAAGAAAATAGTCAAAACAGTGCTATTTCAATGAATGATTTATTTTGCCCAGAATTCAAAAAGTATCCTGGAACATTACAATATTAAAAAAAAATATGATTGAGGGTTAGCATTTGTTCAACTTTTCGATAAATCATAATAAACGGTTCTTGACATGACTGAAAAGTACCGAAAAAAAAAAGGCAAAATCATATTTTCATTTATTCTTTTACCAATTAAGTGAATTAAGACATTCAAAATGAATAATTTCTCTTGCTTCCAGCACTTTAATTGAAAACCTTTTAATGTAAACTATTTCATGCTCGTAATGTCCTCGTAACTGTATAATGGAATAAGTCTCGAACTGAGTCTCTGAGTCTCGAGTCTCCTCATCAAACTGAAAAAAGAAGAAAAAAACAAGAACGAATATTTTTCAGAAGCAAACGTTACTAACAAAGAATGAATTCCAGAAACACGTTGAGCAAAATTGATTGAACAAATGAATACATAAAAAGGAGGAATTATCGACCTGGATAACAGCAACAATGTGAGACAAAAGTTGCCCAACAATCGATGGTATGATTCGTCACTTGTAACAGGTGGATTAAATATATTCATAAAAATTTATGCGACAGATTCCTATAGCTGTTGCAGAAAAAGTAGGACAAGATAAATAATACCTTTCAGATGCCAAGATGGTTCGTTCAGTGGATTTAGCAAGCTTCCGTATTATTTAACTAATATTAACACCTAAAACACTGAAACCGCTAGAACCGAGCTTCCAGTGCAAAAGTAGTAATGCTAAAAATAAGAAATGATTCAGAACTATTGTTTATCTAGTATGGTTGCAGTAATCTCACGCAATTTTGTTCATCACAGTCAAAAACAAATAGTGAATGCAGTAACGAATAATGCATATTTAAACATATAAATAACCAGAATATCAGAAGAAGTTCCAATTATAATCTCCAAAAAACGAATAATCTATCATCTTTATTTGAAGAGATGACCTTAAATAACAAATTCAAAGATCGAAGACACAATCCTCAAATTACTGGAAACTTTCTGATCAGAAAATCTTTTCTTAGGTATTTCCCAAAACTATTTCCGGGTAACTATCTTATATTCTACAGACAAAAATAATATAATAATAATAATAATATAAAAGAGATCTTAGTGCCAAACAAACACAGCTCTAAATCTTTAAAATTTCCAAAAAATTCTACAAATTTAAAAAATAGAATTCCGAAAGTACATGTAAAATAATGGGAGGAATGAAACTAATTGAAAAAATTGACAGTATAAAATGCAGAAAATGATTTGTTCTAGGAATTGGAACATACCGATCGTGAAGGGTAAAAAGAATGAAAATGGGCATTGTGGTGAAGATGGATGGAAAGCTTGAAAGCACATGATCGACGAAAGCAAAGTCGCAATACCCATTCTGGATAATGTTATGTGATGATCCTTCACGATAGCAGTAGCTGTTTGAAAGATGATGAGACGGAAAATGTGCCAATTTCAACGATATATTGCTCTATTTCAATGAGTTTTTTAATATATGATTACCTTAAATAATACAGATATGCTACAATACTGCTCTTGATCTATGAATTGAACGAAATACAAAGATCTTGGCGATTTTTAAAATCTGCTGCAGAAAGTAAGCTTTAGAAGTTATTTAAATCTACAATCTTCCAAAATCAAATCAAAATGAACATAGAATAGCATGAAATTTCAAACAGAAAATAAATGATAACATTATTTTATGCCAATTTAATCTACCAAATATGGAATTGATATGAAATCGACTAACTGATTACACAAACATAATGTTTGAGGAAGATCTGATTTTTTTTTTCCTATTTTATTTCTTCCACCACTAATAATGAAAAAGTGAAAGGTAAAGTTTAACATTTAGAAGCTCAAGCCTTTTTAAAGAAGCTCATATATGATAACAGCCAATATCTAGTAGCGCTTCACTTAATAATCAAATAGTTTTGATATCTAATCTTAATAATTTCAGTTCTGGAAAATCTTTAAATTCTTTAGCCATATTCTATTCTATTAATTCTATGACTTATCACTGTATATCCATACTTCTCTCTTCCACTCATCTGTTTAATAAAACCTTTTCATGTCTCATTTTCAAGTGAAATATAGAAAAAAAAAAAAAAAAAAACATTATATGGAGAAAAATGAACAATTTCATAGATTCTACTCGTCCATTTTAACTGGAAAGATTGAATAAAGATATATATATTTATATAGGTAAATAAGATTCCATAGAATCCAAATGTTTTTCATTTCGGCCTTCATTTTAGGTTTCATTTAACTTAATTTCAAGTCAGTGGATTACTCAAGCAGGTGGTTGATTTAAAATAATCGAAGCTTCATGATTTGGATGGCAGTGCGGCTTCTTTTGATGATAGCAAATAAAAATCTCATAAAATGGAAATATCTTCAAATAATAGTAATAGCGACATAGCAGCAATAAATTAACACTACAACTAAGCGAAAAACGGACTTTTTCATTTCTTTCTTTTTTAGACACGTCACAAGTAACCTGCTCAGATAGGGAATGAGATGGATCAAATAAAGAACAACATCGAAATATTCAACGGATACCACATGAATAATAATTTTTGCTTAATTAATTCATACTATCTTATTTATAATGATGCTTTTAATTTTTGCCAAAAATTTTTGAATTAACAGAAATTTACAAAGAAATGGGATGGTTTAAAATAATATATAATAATCACTCCTACTTGAAAGACTCCTGAAAATGAATTTTCCTCTTATTTCCTCGAAAATATTATCAATTTTAAAAATCACTAAAACAAGTGCATCGAAACCTGAATGCCTTTTCAGTGGAAAAGTCACAACATCTAACTTGTGATGATAACTAATTTCATTTCTAACTCAATACTCAGATGTGTTTGTTCGAAAAACTCGATAATTCTAACAGCGTTAACAGATTGCGACTGGCACTTAGATTCTTATCAGAAAACTTTGATGTAATTAATATAATCGTAATTTATATGAAAAGTAGTTACTAGCAGGATTTTTATTACAGGAATGGTGTAATTCGAAAAACAAGTAAAGTTCTAAAACTTTCAATATTTCGCGCGCATAGAAATGTGGTAATCTGACAAAAAATCAACCTTGCGTGAGGGTGAATAATCTTCGGAATCATCTGTTTCGCTACTGTCAGAAGTATCGACAAGCAAAATTTCATCAACACTAGTATCAACTGATCGTTCACGAGCTCGTCGCATTGCGATAGTAGCACGTAGACGCTCTCTTTTCAAACGACGCCGTTCAGCTCTTAGATCATTCATTAACCTTCGTGTTTTGCTTCGTAACGCTTCATATCTGGAAGGTACTTAAAGTTAATGATTTCTACTAATATGATAATTGGTGATTCACACTGGCACAATAAATTTGGGTCTGTCAACTTGCAACATACAAACAATTAAATCTGGATTAAAAAGAGATCAGAAGTTTATAAAAAAAAAATAAAAGTATGATATGACAGATTAATTTCTCTTAAAATTCATTGCCAAATAAAAGTTCGATAATATAAATTTAATTTTCATTAAAATTTATTCAATTTCAATTTTTGTTAGAAATAAATAGTGGCGCAATACCTTAATCTGCTCAATTCATCTTCTTCATCTTCTTCCCATTTTCGCTTCAGCAATTCTTTTTTTCTCCTCACATCCCTATCCACTAAATCGATTTTAGCACTTGTACAAGCTTCTTGGGTTCGAATTCCAGGTACTGCAGTTTTTTCAGCTCGTTCGGTTACATCAACTGTCATTTGCACTCCTTTTGGTAACGGGACATCGGCTAAACTATGTCCAGCAAATGTGGAATCATAAACATTTGCTTTATTAAATTGTTTTATATCTTCTGTTTCAGTAGCCGAATTCGAAACTGTCACTTTCGACTTGATATATCCGCGCAATTCCTTTAATTTATTCATTGCCTCCGTAATATTATCTGCCTTCAATTTTTCTGCTTCCCGAGCAGTAATTTCGTTGAAATCACTGGTCAAATCTTTAAGTTTACTGGAAATCCTACAAAGATTTCAAAATGACTTAACAACGTCTTTCAAATGTAAGTGAAAGCTTGAAATAACATTAATTTTCTTCTAAGAAATGCTAATTTTAAAAAAAAGCAAAAATCTGATATGAAAAAATGGTGGTTTCAAATTGGGAAAAAAGTTTACCCATCATCTTCGAGATCCACCGTAATCTTCGTTTCTCTCTTTTCCAATTTAGATGTATTAGTATTATCTGAAGGGACCTTCAGTACCTGCAACGGTACACTACAGATTGAAGGATACAAGACTAATTCATACATGATAATTGATAAAATCAAAATAGTCCAGCAGGATAAAATGTTGCTAAAACTTTCGTTAATTTTATATTCACTACCATTCCAAGAATTATTCTTATTTATGAGGAGACTACCATTCCAAGAATTATTCTTATTTAAGGGGAGACAACTAACCGAGTAAGAAGTACAATTTTAAAGAAAATACTAAAAACTGCAAAGAAAAAGAAAAAAAAAAAACAATTGTAAACATACTTCATCGATAAGATCGAACGACAAAACCGTTGATCGAATGTCAGCATCGTTGGAATTCTCTTTAAATTTGGCAGAACTTTCTGCTGCTTTAGAATTCACTGCGAAGTTTGTCATCGAAGAAACACCCTTTTGTAAACATATCTATTAAAAATAAAAAAAAAAAAAAAGAGAAAAGAAAAGCATCATCCCAATTTATTACGATGTTTAGTTTAATTTTCGTGCCAATCCAAGAAACGTTAATTTTTGCGAAATTTTATAACTAAACGAAAATAAAACATGAATTTTTTTGAACTGAATCTAAATAAATCTATTTATCAAAGTGATCAAAAAAATAATATATATCAGTTGAAATACAATACTCCTTTTGCTTCACTTGGATTATTTTTTACCATCAATTAATCAGAAGATTTGTAGTTAATTGGTCTAAATCTACTTATTACTTTTAAATCAATTCATTATGCATAAAAGAAAAGCTAACTAATCAACTAGCAAACAATAGGTCGAAAGCTTCCAAAATTTACTTTATTGTAATTTTCAGATAGCTGCTCAGCAGAACTTTTCGATTCCACTGTAATATTATCTTCCGCTTCTGATTCAGATGTTGCATAGTTCACCATTATTTCTCTCATCCTGAAATCGAAATTTGACAATAATAAGCTATCAAACTGATTCACATGGAAAAATGATTCAATGAATAAGTGTGATAGAAAACAAAATTGCAAAGAGCTGATGGATCTACAAAGACAGAAAAAAGAATCATATTGCCATCTTTTAAATTTGAGAAGCAAAAATTTGTAGATGACTGAATTTACTGAAATTCAACATTGAATAATGAGTTGTGAGTTATTTAAACGCAAATATAATAGTTTTCATTTTATAAATATGGAGAATGATAAATCGGCAAAAACAGAAGTGAAAATAAGATAAGTTTGTGAAATAAAAATTACTTAGGTGACACATCTTTTTCGGTGATAAGTTCACCATCTTCTAGTGTTTCGTGTGAGGCTTTTTTCATGACGTCACTTTTTTCCGTATCCGTATTGCGACGTTCTTTTTTTCTTTTTTTCTCCTTCTTCTTTTTCGTTCTGTCCTGTATAAATTTGAAAAATCAGAATTTTAAAATGTTTGATATTTTAAAACTATTTATCAATTCTAATTTTAAAATTTCGTCTGGTAAAAAAAAAAAAAAAAAAAAATTAATTAAAGATTCTTACACTTTTGTAGTCATTCGTCTGTTTTTTTGTGTTGGAAATTATTTCTGCTTCTTCATCTGCTAAATGACTTAAGGATGTATTCCTGAAATGGATGAATCTATGTCTTCAATTCAGTGAAAACAAAGATGTATAAGCAAAATAAATCGCATTCACAATTAAATGAAACATTAATGGCATAAAACCATTAGCAAATCAGGAAAAAAAAAAAGAAATAAAGTTGAAAACAAATAAGGATTAAAAAACAAACAAGCAAAATGCTTGTACTTACAAATTCAAATCTGTTTCTTCTGATAAGATTGATGACGTTTTAAATTTCTCTTCTGCTTCACTTTCAGCCATAAATGGACTTGATTTTTTCTTATCTCTTCTAAAAAAGATAAAAATTACATATAAAAAGATGTGTCATACATCATGAAAAATTTAACAAATTTATCAAAACGGAAATATTGAAATTTTACATATATGATAACAACACAACTTTTTACTGATTATTGTAACTTACTTTTTGTGGTGACTCTTCTTTCTTTTCCTGTGCTTTTCCTTAGTTTTCTTGTGCTTCTTTGATTTCGCAGTTTTAACTTCGAATTCTCTTACCGAACTCCTGAAAAACCGTGATTTTATTTAAAAAAAAGGACAAATTTAAATTTCAATTCCTGAATAAATTACTGAAATTCAAACCAAGAAGGGGATATCCCTTCTTGCAGTTAGAAGATTTTATCTTTTTCACTGACTTCGCCTCTGCATCATTCATGGATATGTCCGTTAATCTCTCCACATATCAGATCTCCCCCTGAAAGGCCTTGTAATCTTCATTTAACCTGGTATGCAAATAAGTCATCTAACTTATAAATTTGTGTTAGCACTCGATAACACAAATTTAAAAAATATACTTTTCACTTCGAGGGGTTGTCGAGTGACGCGCTGATTTGTGCATAACGACTGTACCGTCAATGGATGTCAAATCCTCAACCAGTTGATGAGATGATTTTTCGGACTCCTGTTCTGTTATTTGTGAAATATCATATTCTGAAAAAATTTACTCAGTTTATAAAATTGTAGCAAATAAAACTTTATTTAAGAACAACAATTGCTAAAATTTTGCATTTATTCAGATTTAATAGACTTTGGTGAATTTAAAAGCATAAAATATTACCCGGAGAATTACGGCGACTGGAGCTCCGATTACGACTATCCGAAGTCTTACATTGTGAAACCGAACGTTCAACGGAAGATTGTCGTGAAACAACTAGTGATTCGCTACGACTTTTTGACCTATCATAATAACTACGACTTCTGCTTGATTTATCAGCTGAAGGGCTTCTGTCTCGGCTTGTACTCCTATAAATTTAATAATGTTCTTTTTGGAAAACTGAAGAATAAAATGTTGCTTCAATTTACAACAAATAACTTATAATTCACACAGTGATGTCTTTTTTTAATAGCACTGATATATAATTTAAAAAAAATAATACGACTTACAGAAGTGGCTGAATTACAACTAAAAGACATATCAAAAATTTCTCTAAAAATCAGATTTGCTGTTAACACTAATGGATGTTTTGGGTTCAAAAAATTTGCATGTATTTAAAAAACCAAAAATAAAGTAATCCAAAAATATAGTCATTTTATGAAAATTTAAACAACAATGAATTAGTTGATGATAACCTCTCATGTTGTGAAGATTTGTCTCTGGATGACGAGTGTCGTCTTCGATATGAATATTTGTCTTCAGAATCAGGTTTCGAATAACGCCGATAACTACGACGGTCGTAATGAGAACTCTCATGTCTAGAGAATCGATCTCGACTTCGAGAACGATATCTGCTACGATAGTAATAATCACGTGGTGTACGACTTCGAGTTCGACTTCTGTGTTTCGTTCCTCGCGAACGACTTCTGCGATGGGAGTCACGGTATGATGATCGACTTCGTGAGCGTCGGTGTCCGCTCTCGCTTAAAAATTTGCTCATTAAAATCCAGGACCTACCAAATTATTTACGTAGGAGTGCATAAACGGTAATAATTGCGAAACTGATATAATTTCTTCCTTCAAAATAATTTTCGCAGAAGCGCAATTCACTGAGGAAAACATTGTCGGAAATCTATAAGTCTAAAACTTACCTTCTTCGTTTTCTTCTATTCTTCAATCTATCATGATGACGCATCTTTTTCTCAGAATGCTTTTCATGTGAAACCAAAATATGTTCATCCTTGTCATCATGCTTTCCCAATATTTCATTTTCGATATTTGACTCATAACTATTACCAACAGAAGATCTTGTTTTTCTTGCCACCTAGAAGATGTAATTTCAGTTCGTCCCCTTTCATTTCAATAAGTAAATCGGTATTTTTTTGTTATGGTAATATAATGAAATATTGATAAAATATCATCATAAAAAACTGAACAGACCTCAGAAAATCGTTAGTTGATTTTAATATAATTCCTGCAAAATTAATCATCCCAAAAGCGTTCTAGACTTATACTTCAGAAAATTTTAGCAAAACATAAATTAATACAGCAAAACCTTTTCTTCTTCTGTTAAAATAAGTTCCGGTTGCACTTTCCCATCTTTCGATCCAGAGAAATCATTCAATTTCGCTGAGACTTCTTTTCCAAAGACTTGATTATCTACTTGAAATTCATTCAAATTTTTGCATATATTGGAGGTCAATTTTGGACTTTCGAAATTTTCTGCTATATCACCAGATGTTTTGACTACATTGTTTGAAACATCTAGAATAACTGGAGTGAGTTCTGCTTGCAAAATGGTAGCCTGCCCCTTTACTTCCGAATCATCACTGGAATTTCTCTTTAGTTTTTCCATAATCTTTGAATCCAGTGATTTAGACGTATCACCATTTAATGATTCTCTGATTACGATATTACTATCACGTTCTGTTGATATCGATGCATTACTTATTAAAGCATGCATCGGAGAAGGAGGAGGAGAAGGAAATTCCTTTGGTGATTCTAATTTACCAGCATTTTCCGGTGAATCGTTCGGCTGTTGCGGTAATGGTGCATATTTTGCAGATTTGTTTATCGTTTCACTAGAGGGCACGGCTGCAACTGATGAATGAACTGTCTCATGTAACTTTTTGCGCGAAAATTTTAGCTGCATTTCAATCATTTTCTTGGTTTTTGCTTTTAAAGCAGGGTCAAGAGTTGCTTTTTTTTCTACTTCACCAGATAAAGTTGGTCCATCCGAAACTTGAAGTGGAGGCTGTGTTGATGGTGGAGGTGGCACACAAGGTGGCAAGTCGATGTCTTCAGGTCGTACCTAGAATTCGATTGAAGTTTATGAGGAAATGGAATAGGAAATCAACTAGTTTTTTAAACTTCTAATCTCTTAAAATTTATCTCGAGAATTTGATCGTAATGGCCCTACCTTTTTCAGCAATTTCATATTCTTTGCTTTTTGTTCATATGTGTCGTTCGAAGCTGTTGACTGCGCCATAGATTGACTTGAATTGCTTGCTTTCTAAATTATGCACAAATCCAAACTTGAAATTTTCAATACCACAATCAATAAATTCAGTGTGAAGAAATTTTTCTAGAAACTGCACAAGTTCATGAAGTAGATCAACACATTCATCACTGTGTTAAAATAGCAATGGCTGGGTAACATCAAATTAGAGAATGACTACCAAAACTTCCTACTGAGAAGAGCTGTAATAAATCAGTCACCTGCAGGAAGAGCCAAATTTGAGAAAGCACACCAAGAGTGAATTAAATGGAATGACTTAACGGTTAGGAGTGCTTCTCCTTCAAAAAGCCAATATTCGAATGATAGCTGACGCATATACGAAAACGTTCTGTGAAACCAAGATAACTTAAATTTCAGCAATTTTACAGATTTAATCTGCTTTTCTATTATATCCAACTTAAAAATTAAAAGCAACAAACTTGTTCTGCAGTATTTTTATAGTAACGGCTGTAATAATCGTTCCACTGTAGGGAATACTGATATTCTTCTTCAGTGAGAGGAGTCATGCCTGTAAAATGTAGGAATAGCAAAATTAGAGAACGGATAACAAAAGTCTACTCATGAAGTCGTATTTAATTTCGTTTTACCACTTTTCTCCTTTTTCAGGACTGATACAGTACAGCCTCAGAGAGTTTCGGCTCAGGCCATTCGGGCGCATCATTGATTTGTTTGATTCCAGTTCTAGCACACACACAGAAAACATCGGTTTATGCCTACAAATCGAGCCAAATACCAATAATGCCAATGTACGCTAGAACTTTTCTATTCCTTCCAGTGCCTCCTGCTCCACTTTTCATAGAAAAGAATTTACAACGAAAAACAAATCATAGCAAAGCAAGAACAGAACATGACTGTAGTGATGCAATAAGCGCCGCTATAGATAGCATTGGCCGCATTCCTCTGATTGTTGTTTTTGGTTGCCGAAACTAACCGTAGACTGAAAAGCTTAAACATAAGCTGAAATCTTTCATGATGAAAAAAAGAGAAACACGGATGACAAAACTACCATCACTAGCCAAATGAATGAGAGGTGTTCCGCTTGCATCGTAAGGTACTACTGGCTTGCCTTGTTCATCCAACGGCATTACTGGGACACCTGTAATAAAATTTTTACATCAATTAGAAATAGTAAAGTTTCATTTGCTTTTAAAATAATACTTTATTTCAGCAGTAAAATCTATTATTTAATTTGAACTTTCAGAATTAAAAATATATATATATATATATTATTAAGCAATACCATAGATATTTATTGGTGCTGTGGGTCTGCCATCTGGTCCAGATGGAAATATGAACCGACCATTTGCATCACGAGGAAATATTGCCAGACCTGCAAAACTATGTTAGGATTCAAGAATGAAATTTTAATTGTAACATCACTTCAATTAATCTGAATATATCGACTAACTTTAAAGGAAAAAAAAAAATATAGTTTGGTCTCTAATGCTTCTTATCTGTTTATCATCTACAGCTGCTGGCAAGACTAACACCCAATTTTCTAACGTTTGCAAACATTAATTTCACAGCGTTGATACTTTATCTTACTTACAGGAACATAATTCACCCGAACAAAGATTAGATATAAAAAGTATGTATATATAAATTTGTTCTAAAATAAAAAGTGTAGGAATGACATAACAATCAAGAATTTAATTTTATAGATTGTTCAACAAGCTATAATTCATTCAAATATGCAATTAAGTGAAAAAAATATAAAGAAAAAATTTTCTGATAAAACTAACTGAATTGCAAAAACAAATATCATAACTACAATACTGAATTATGCTTTCCGTACTAATTTGATAAGAACTGAAAAAAAACATTGGAAACTTGAAAGAGAAAATGCTATTTTTAAATTTATTAAAGAAATGAATTACCGTTTGTATCGACCGGTACAATGGGTCTTCCGAGGACACCAGTTGGAAACACAGGCTGCCCATTTTCATCTACTGGGAAAGTAGGCAAATGAGTCGTTGTGTCGAACGGAAAAATTGGCATATTATTTGCATCCACTGGAAAAGCTTTTTCACCACATGCATTTGTTGGTAAAATGAATCGCCCTTGACTATCACGTGGAAATAGGGAGCTATGCGCTCCGCGATTATATTGATAACCAGTATATGGAATAAAATTCCCGCTGTTATCTTGCATATACCAGTAGCCATCTCTGTCCACTGAATACATCTAAAAAAAAATAAATTCCAAAAAAAAAAAACTTCATTGCTTAAATGCTTCAAATTTTAGAATATAACCAGAAAAGTTTGGTTAATTGACGACCGCATGATGAAGATGGAGTATGTTCCTCATTTGAAAGAAACATAATAAAATAAAAATAAATAATCTGTTTCAATAGTGCAGCCATTAATTCGAATATCCCGTAATTTTAGAAGGCAAATGTGACAACATTTAAAGTTTCCAATATATTCGACCATATTTCCGAAACAGTTATTTGAGCAGTTCTTATTCAATTTATTTGAATGAATTTTCAAATCGAAAACTATCAACTATTGCTAATCCTACATTGCGAAAAAGACTGAGAGAAATCCGGTGAAAATTTCTCAAAAAATCCGCTTTAAATAAATATTAGATTATATCTCAGCAAGCTAGTTAACAGTTTTACTGCAGAAAATCTCGAAATAATTACTTTGAAATCGTGTGTTAAATGAAAATTTAATAGGAATTAATGGCAAACCGAAAGTCTAATACGATGATATGTATTTGATCGTACGCATGTTTTAAAGTTAAAGAAGCGCATGGCTAACCAACCGCTCACTAGCAAGCGAAAAATGTAATTGAGTAATATTTTGCTTATATTAATGTTAGTAACGTTTCGGTGCCAAAAAAAGCAACCATTCATCAATATAAATAAAAATGCAAATATTCGTTGTTCACTTTTATATAACGTTTCAAATTCTTCACCAACTGATTTGACATTTTAAAATAACGTTGCATTCAAATAGGCACATGTTATATATATATATATATATATATCTGCCTTCTTTTTTAACCTATCACACCTATGACAGGTAAAAGTGAACGGACTGAATTTATTAACCACGCCTTTTTGCAAAGCTGTATGTTGTAACTTTCGACACAACGTTGCAAGTTCGTCACCAATTACTTTAGAATTTCGATACAACGTTATATTCGAATGAAAGTATATTTAAAAACTTTCGAAAATTGAAGATTCTGAACAAACGAACATTTAGATTTTTATTTATTTAGACTAGCTGGCTCTTTCCATACCTCTCTATCAATATGGTTATTTAATTACCATTACCAACAAAAATTGGAAAATTATATTTTATAAAATTTTTAATGAAAATTACTGTGTTTAAGCAAAATATGCACATTTTCCTATGAAACAACTTAAAGTATTAAGTTCATTTTCTAAAACTATTAAAGAAACTATTAAAACGATTGAAAACTATTAAAAACAAGAAAAACTGAAATTAATACGAATTCAAAAAATAAGATTGATGAAAGTATTAAAATCATAAGCAATGATACTGACCTCTCCTGCACAACCTATATAATATCGATATCCGTCACTTTCACCATGATATACCCAACCTGGAGGGATATAATGTTTTGAACCTGAAAGTAAAACGATGAAATACAGAATAAAATAACCATCATTTTTAAACATATTACTGTATTCTGCAGATATGCTCAAAAGTAGAGTTCCAGTGTTGATTTTATTATTTATTCATTCGTATGACTTGATTTAAAGTTTATTTTAAAAAACTCAGCTTATTAAAAGAAAAATTCATCCTCAAATCTATTCTTCTTACGCATGCTGAAGCAAATATATTAAAACAGATTCAAGTTTAACACTCAAAACAATGATCAAACGTTTTATTGTATCATTTATGATCAATCATCTTAATAATAGGAAGCATTATTTGAAAGATTATTTGTTATTCTTGAAATCTGTGCTTCTAAAAATAATTGAACTCAATTTCTACAATTTGAAAAGAACTTATTGCTCTTTTCTCGCTTATTGCAAGAAAATAATTGCGACCACTATAATTCAAAAGATTTTAAACGCTCATTTTAAGTACTATTACTTTCTTTAATTCGTTAAAGTTAGCTCAGTTAACAAACCTTGTGAATGAGTTTTTCCACCATTATAAATACTTCGCGTTTCTGCTGTTTCTGAACTATCATGAACAGCTTCTTCAACCTAAAGCGAATACTGTCAGTTTAAGGAAAAAGTAAATAACAGATAAAGACATTTTCGGAACTAATACTGAATCCTTTTGCATTTTGAAATGAAATTTAAATAAACTAGTAAAAAAAACATAGCAAATATAAACTTGAGCAAAAATGTTGCCTTATTTTGAGATAGCTCTGATGCGTTTTGATTTGCCAATTCAGTGATGACATTTCCAGTACTATTTCCATCACTACTCTGATTTTCTTTCGTATCTTGTTCAATAACATCAAATTTTTCACCACCAAAATTTTCGCCTTCCCTTATCCCAGAATGCAAACATGTTTCGTCTACAGCTATTTCTCCACAATCTTTTGTTGCTAATGTACCATACTCCGAGAAATCAGGCTCTTCATGCGCAATCTCGGAATTATCATTTGCACCAATATTATATCCCTCTTCTGTTATAAATTCGAGCTCATCCGTCGGATTTTTCTGTGTAATATTCTCTTCTATGCATATCATTTCATTACCATCGTTTTTTTGCATTCGATGACTGTCTTTCATTTTAATATTTTTAGTTTCATCCATTCGAGTAGATAAAAATTATGAATCTGAAAATATATCAATAGGGCTTACACAAAAACATGGATAACGAAAAGATATATATCGATTTCTGAATTATTTGATTGAAATTTAATTCCGGAAGCACTTTTAATCCTTATTCTACCAATAGCATATGGAAATTTCTGATTGAAACCGTACATTACAATTCATACGTCTGTATTTGAGTAAGATAGTTAACAATAAGAGATACAATTAAATCGTAGGAACTTGAAAAGTTGAAAAACCACGAAATTCAATACTTAAATGAAATTTGAGCGAATATTATTTGAACTTTTCTAAAGAAGCAATACTTTACTATGTACCCAACAAATATACACGTCAAATAACGCTAGGAAACGTTGCATAACTTAGAAATGAATGAAAATTAATTGGTACATAGCCAAATTGCAACGTGCAACAATAAATGAAATTTTGTGAAGAATAAATCAAATCACTGATATGATAAGCGATCAAGTTTCATACATTACATTGCTACTTTATAAACTCTCAATAAAATCCCAAAAATTATCACTTACCACACCATTATCACCAACCACTAATCTTTAGCCTCACAACAATCGGCTACAAAAAAAGAATGTCAAAGATATTGAGCTGCACAATCGTTCCATATTTCGAACCGATTTCCTGTTTCCAATGCTTTGGTAGGCTTGAGAGCAAGTAGCGAGATTTGTTCAATTCGGTGATGTGGGACAAATAGCCAAAATTTGAAAATTTTGATGAAATATGTGTTAGTGATATTTTCGGTCTCTTAATTTACCTGTTCAAGAAATTATTTTTAGGGTTATAAAACGTCAAACTGAAAATCATTGGGATAACTTTGAGGTAATGTTTTTTTGCATTATTTTTTGATAATAATATATTTGTTTAACGTGAAAATATAAATTTATTTCTTTAGGATTTTTCTCGCATTATATTTCCCATAACTTTATCATTTTTTACCGCATTCTTTGCTTTAATATTCATTTTTTTCCTGATCTCAGTTAAATCATTTTTATGATTGTTCATCGTTTAATTTTAATTTCTTTTAATTTCTAAAGTGCAAGGAATGCATAGTAATCTCAAATAGCGATTGGCTCGGTATGTTTGTCTGTTCAACTGCTTTGTCACTTTCAATATCAGAATTTAGGCATTTCAAGCTCTCCTCAAAAATGTGATACTTCTTGTTCTGAAATTAAAAAAAAAATATTTGTTTATATATAAAGGAAGCATAAAAATGGATTTATTAATAATGTGCGCAAGAGCTTTATAATGGATGTGTAATCAGGACTTAAATATTACTTCCTCGCACATATATGTGATCTTTCACATAATTTACTAGTGAAGACGAATCTTCTAAGGCTGGTTTTGTAGTCCGATTTTGTTGGGATGAGTTGATTGAATTATATGAGATTTAAATTACATGGAATTAATGAGCACATACATTTTAGGAATGTAATTTTCTGCAGAAACTCAACGTATATTGGTTTTTCAGTTCAGTGAGAAAAATGAATGGAAGAATTGATGATTCTAAAAAGACGGAAGACGAAGTTTGCGCAAATGAAACAGTGTGGAGGCAAGCAGCCAATCTAATATTCTGTGCTGGTGGTACTTTGCTTTGTTATCTTTGGTTTGGAGTCATTCAGGAATCAATGTAAGATTCTTATCTTTAATTAGCGTTTGAAATAAAGATTTTTTCCGCAAATGCCGAAACATCTTATTCGAAATATTGACTGATAAAAATGTATGGTTTGGAATTTAGAAAAGATGATAAAATGTACTGATTGGTTTTTGACTCTTTCAGAACAAAGGGTAAGTATGGTTCTGATGGCAAGGAACGTTTCACATATATACAGGCCCTCGTATTTGTACAGTGTGCTATAAATGCAATATTTGCTTATATTTTGAGAGGAAAAACAAGAGATAATGTGCCGATACGGACATATTCCATTGTGTCCACCAGTTACTTATTTGCAATGATTACAAGTAATCATGCACTGCAGTATATACCATATCCAACACAGGTTACTTTTATTTTAATGCTTGTTTGCTTACATGGAACAGTTATTTCTTCATTCACACTTCATGAACTTCTCTACGTTATTTTCCAGAAATAATGTTAAATGGATTTCTGTTATGATCCTTAATAGAAAATTACATGTGATGTTTCTATATAAAAGTAAACAGTCGCTTTACATTTTTATGTATTATTACATCTAAATTTAATTCGTTTTAGGTGTTGGGTAAATCGTGTAAACCAATACCGATAATGGTTTTCGGTTTTCTCTTCGCTAATAAACGATATCATTTCAAAAAATTTTGTTGTGTTTTGATGATTGTGTTTGGTGTTGGACTATTCTTATATAAGGAAAAAGTCGATACAACATATGGAAAATCTGTTTTCAGTTTAGGTTTTGGTGAACTACTATTGGTATGTTACTGTCACTTTTGCAAATTTGTAAGTTACATAATGATACTCTTGAATGGGTTTACCAATATATCATAACACAAAGAGTTAGCGTTTAAGTTTTGAAATACTTTACATTTAGCAATTGGAAACTGATTTAATGTTTTTGCAACAATATATTTGATAACATTTATAAGTATATACCTTCTTGAACATTTATAAGTATATGCCTTCTTGAACATTCAGATTAATTGATTTTTTTCAGAGCTATATATCAACTTACTTTTAAATTTATTAAAATATGTACTTTATTGAAATCCAGTAGAAAAGACGAAATGTACCAAACTTATAGCTACTGTCGTTGGTAATGGATGGTACCACAGGCGCAATACAGGATAGAATTCGTCAGCAACATACAGTAAATGCTCATAGTATGATGTATTATATGAACTTATTTTCTTCGTTATATCTTTTGATCGGTCTGCTCTTAACCGGTGAATTATTCGATTTTATGGTATTTGTGCAGTTATATCCAAAAATAATCATGGATCTATTTTCCCTTGCTGCTGCGAGTGCTCTGGGACAGGTAAACCACAATTTTTTTTCTCATTTCCAAGAGTTGCAAATATAGTTTTTGTAAGTTCAAAGACTATGAATTTTTTCAATCGTTTTTCTATTTCCTATAATTATTTACGAATTATATTATTATTTTCAGTTTTTCATTTTCAAAACTGTGACGGAATTTGGTCCATTGACTTGTTCAATTATAACAACAACACGTAAACTATTCACGATCCTCGGTTCTGTGATCTTTTTTGGTAATATTCTAACACAGAGACAATCTTTAGCCACCGTTATTGTTTTTACCGGCTTGCTTTTAGATGCTATCGAAAGTAAGAAGAAGAAAACTACTAACAAAGTAAAACTAATTGAAGAAAGTTCTGTTCAAAATAAATTATTGTAAATTTTAGTAGTAATGTTTAAGGTAGTCAATTTCATGCTTTCTTTGTGAGTTATGTTATTTATAAATATAAGAATGCCGTGCTTTGTATACTGTGTTATTTATAAAATGTTAGGGACTGCTGTGATTGTTGAATTACATACGATTTGCATTTTTGCTTTGTGATATATTGTTGCTTTGGCCAAATAAGCTTTATGTTTGTCCAATTTATTAATTTATTATTAATTTATTCAAATTTGATAGTAATAAAGAATGGGTAAACTTGAATGTACAGATCAGACCAATAAATTTGGAGGACATATTGGTAATATGTTACCATATCATTTTACTTTTTGCTCTGATTATTGAGCCTACGATCTGAATTTTTTTTTTTTTTTTAATAGTTTATTAATTGATCTTCTCATTTTTCACAGGAACTTGTCTTTCTCTTCTATTACTTTGGAACGTTTTCATTCAATCGAAGTCCTATTTGGAAGAAAGTCATTTATGAGCATCAATTTTAAAGTTAGTCATAAATTCAAGATGTATTTTGGTAATTTTTAACTAAAATTAAAATATGAAGTCGTGCTGATTTTTCTTGGATAGCATAAGTGGTCTTTTCAGCATAATGTTGCTTGCGTTCGTTAATCTTGCAAAAATCATTTCATATACAAAAATTATTTTCGTTCTGAAATATCTCGAAGTTAAGGTAACTGATTGATATGCTTTAATCAGAATTGGATTTTCTATTTTAATCAGTTTATTTCTTAGTTTTCAAGCCTTATCGGCACTGTATACCGTTCCGGCAACGTTACATTCTCAACTGATGGTAATTCAGTGATAAGTCCAGTTGGTAATAAAGTCACAGTTTTTGATCTGAAGAAGTGAGTTGGTGTTGCAATTGTTTTTAATTGTTATTACTGAAGTTCTTTATTATATCTTTTTGAATCGCTAAATATTTTTATATTTTGAATAATAATGTCGACTAATTACAGTAACCAAGCAAATACTATTGCTATCGAGTCAAATTTTAACATTAAATTGGTAGCAATTCATCCATCTGGAACATACATTTTTCTAGTAAATGAAGGTTATTTCTACTCTTAGTTATTTTAATTTTATTTCGTTTTCTCATCCTAATTTTTTTAAGTGAATTGCTCTTTCTTTTTTTTGGAAATATTGTTTTCATTATCCGGCAATTCCACATTGTTTTTCTTTTTTTAAATGTTTCTTCACATCGATGTTATTTGCTGATGATGACATTTTATTTTTAGCCGGACAAGCTCAATATGTTAATTTGATTACTCAAACGATTTTATATCGACATCATTTTCGAGCTCGTGTTAATGATGTTAAGTTTTCGATGGACGGCAGGTTTGTATTTAAAGTAAAAAACTTAATGTTTTTTTATCCATAAAAATGAAATTTTCAAACTTATTTCATCCTTGATGTCTATACAAAAATAAAATTTTCAGACGATTGGCTGCTTGTCGAGGTGGCGATGTACAGGTATTTCTGGTTGCAGGGATTGAGAATTTTCAACTAAATCCATTTATGTTATTACATACTCATAAAATCACTGCTGGGAAAGCGAAAACTATAGAATGGAGTTACGATGACAAGTAATTTGCTCATTTGTAACCTTATTCTTCGTGAATATATAACTCGAACGGTGTATAAACTGTTTAAGATTAATGGGTCATTTCTTTTTATTGATTATTGATTAAGTTTTTGTATATGAAGTTTCATATTATGAAATGCTTTATTGTTTAATTTTAGATTACTGGTAGTGGGCTCAGAAGACAAACAAGTGCGAGTAGTTTCGGCTGTAAACAATTTGAAAAATCTATTTCTGCATGCTTTGGCGGCACACAAAGCAGAAGTAGTGGGCAGCCATTTTTGCCACAACTCATACGATGTAAATTTCAATGTTTTTCAATTACTTATTTCGAAATTTAAATAAACTGAATTGAGTAACTGTGAAACTATGAAATAATGTAGTGCTTACTTCATCATCAACTTCATCTTTTTAAAACATGCTTAAATTTGTAATGCCTTAATAGTACAAGCATAGAAGGGGATATAATTGTCCTTTATTGATTCTTTCCTCGCCACACTAGATTTAATATTTTTGCAGCTAGTCGTATATTTATTTCCGAAATTGAAATTCCTGTGTAAAATATTTTCAATTACTGAATTATAACAATGTAATCGACATTTCATTTTTTTTTTCCAGTTAATATCAGTTGATAAACGTGGATTAGCTAATCATTGGACTTGTGCTTTGAAACAAGAAGATTTCGTTGAAAGATTACATTCGAAAAATGCTTTTGAAGATGTGAAGAGAATGTGGTATGATAAAACGAAGAGGTAATATTTTTGATTTAATCTTTTATTTATACTGCAAAATCAATTAATAGATAAAACATTGTTGTGATTTGCTCTGACTTATTGATCATTTTATTTTTTCCTTTTGATCTTTTGGATATTTGTAATTGTTTCTGCGGAGATTCATTTATTTGTTTTCCCTATTAAATTACAGTTTCATTTAATCCGGACAGAATTACGGTTTTTTATTATTCATTTCTTATTTTTATTGTTACGGAAAAATTTAGACATTATATGATGGAACATTTGGATAATGCACAAGGCGTTAATCTTACGGCAAGCACTTATCATCCGTCTACATCATTACTGGTCACTGCATTTTCAAATGGAGCATTTCTTCTACATGAAATGCCACATTTTAATCTCATCTATAGTTTGAGGTAAATTGTTTAATGCGTTTTTATACTTTGATAATTGTCAGCAATTATCATTTATTAAAAAATGATATAGTTTAAGATCTCAATTTTAATTCTTTATATATAAAATTTCATCTTGAATTTGCTGTGACCTGTTATTAGAGAGGAAGCTACTGTTTTGATAGGAAGAGTTGTATAAATCAGCTAATTATTTAGCATCTATCATTTTCATTTTCCCATATTGTTACTTTATATATATATATATATTTTTTTTTTTGGAAAAATTGAATTAGTATAATTCAGACAAACTAATTGAAACAGTTTTGTGATTTTTGTGGATCTTAACTTTTTGTAAATAAAGGGCATCGGAAACGAAGGTATCACATTTGGCTATAAACAAATCCGGTGATTGGATAGCAATAGCTTGTGGAAAAGGAACCGAAGGTCAGTTAGTAGTTTGGGAATGGCAAAGTGAAACTTACGTTATGAAACAACAGTCACATAGTCAATCTATCACAACAGTTGCTTATTCACCCGATGGATCTCAAATTGCTACTGGTGCTGAGGATGGAAAAGTTTGTTTGTCTCTACCACATTTTTAAGAATTGTTTTTTTTTTTTTTTAAATTATGCTCGTTTTCGAAGTTCTATCTTTTAATTTTTAAAGCAGATAAGATTTTAATGCTTTTAATAATGAATCTCTCTTCTTTGACAAATTATTTAATCTTAAAAATTTAAAGAAATTCGAAATTTCAGGTGAAGGTTTGGTCTTGTCGGTCCTCGTTTTGTGTTGTAACATTCACCGAACATAGCAGCGGAGTAAGTGCAGTTTGTTGGACTTCCGATGGCAAAGCTCTATTATCAGCATCACAGGATGGAACTGTACGGGCACATGATCTAGTTAGGTTAGTCCAGGTCAAAAAAATCCTGTTGAATGATTTAAAGAGAAGTTAATGAGTACATCAATTTTTAATATAGTTCACACTGTACATTATAGATACCGCAATTTCCGAACAATGGTTTGTCCCGATAAAACGCAGCTTGGCTGCTTAGCAATTGATTCGGCTGCTGAACTTGTAATGGCAAGTTCGGTGGAAATGTTTAACATTTATGTATGGAGTCTTGAGAACGGAAAATTATTGGATATCTTGTCTGGACATTCAGCTCCAATTGCTTCTATTTCTGTTCATGGTCAGTATTTAAGTATTGCTTGAAAAATATATGCTATCTATTTGACAGTGGAATAAGAATTTCTTTGTTCTGTTTTATAATGAAAAGTCCTTCTATAATTTCAATCATAAACTAATGTTTTGATTTTCTTCTATTATGGAACCAAAGATTTATTATATTTCAAAATAAACCATGCATAGAATTCTAATTTTCAGGTACACATTTGGCTTCGGCATCTTGGGATAAAACTCTTCGTATATGGAATATTGTTGAATCATCAGTAGCAGAATCCATCGATTTACTTTATGAAGCTCTTGACGTAGCTTATTCTCCTGGTGGTGAAATACTTGCTGTAAGTTGTCTTTTTTATCTCTCTCGAAACTAAATTAATCGGTAAACTTAGCTTCGAAAATATTCTCTGAAATGTCAAATTGTATTCCAGGTATTATGTCTTGATTCGTCGGTGAGTCTTTTCGAAACTCAGACATCGACAGAGATTGGTACAATAGAAACAGCTCTTGATGTCGATGCTGCACGCAGAGCTACTGATCTTATTAAGAAGAAAACAAGTGAAAAGAGCAGGTAATTTTAGTTTTGTCTTAAATTTTCGAAGATTTTTGAATAATATCTCATCGTTCGATTTTTGCGAAAAGATTTTGCTGCAGTTCTGGTTTTTAGAACTTTCACGTGCATATGTTTTTCTGCTGATGGTACATTACTTCTTGCTGCTGGTCAATCGAATTACATATGTTTATATAGCGTCGCGGAACGACTCATAGTAAAAAAATTAAAATTAACAACGAATCGCAGCTTGGATGGCGTTAAGGTACGTTATTTGAAAGGTGACAGAAATCTGAATCCGTGTTACACTTCTGTTTACTTGATTTTAGATGGATATAAATCGGCGTAATTTCTCAGAATTTGGTAATATGATGTTAATTGACGCTTCTGATAGCGAACAAGAAGCGGACGGTAAGAAACATATAAAACTCCCAGGTACCCGACATTCAGATCTTTCTGAGCGATCTTCTCGACCAGAAATGCGCGTTGAAAATATAAATTTCTCACCGACAGGTGATAATTTAATAGATAATTCTAAAAAACTTGCAAACCAAGATGTTTCTTTTCAAAAGGGTACATCACAACATTATTTTTCCAAAAATTGGAAGTAAATTTATTTTTAACAGTTAATCTTTTTTCAGGTCGTAGTTTTGCAGTTTGTTCAACAGAAGGTGTTGCTGTCTTCTCGCTTGATCATCGTAATCTTTTCAATCCGTTTGAACTTGGAATATCAGTAACTCCGGTTAGTGTTGAAAATGCGTTGAAGGAAGGAGAGTATTCAGCAGCACTGAAAATGGCACTACAGTTGAATCAGGCAGAAATGATCGAAAATGTATTATTGCATACGCCCGTAGCGCAGAGTAGGCTTATCTTTTTTAAAATGGTTTTTTTGAAATGTTGGAAAATCTAATTTGTTCTTGTTAATGTTAAAGAAATTTATTTGGTTTTTTTTTTCTTTTCTTTTTTTTTTATTTTTACAGATAATTTACGAATTGACCATTGCTTTATGTTTTTTAAATTTTTTGATTTGCTGTTTCTTCCTAATATTTTAATGTCAAGTGCAGCACCACTTCATGCGCTTTTCCTTTTATTAAAGAAGAGTTATGTTCAATTCAAGAAATAATTTTTTGAATCATTTCAGTCGATATAGCTATTCGTTCCTTATCCATAGCTTATGCAGAGAAATTATTGAAATGGCTCGCTGAAAATATCGGTTCTGTCGAGAGGCATATTCATTTCTGGCAGCTGTGGTTGAAAAGTTTGCTAATGGAATACGGATATCAAATAAAGCTCAATCGAGCTGCAAATTTAACTTCCCTAACTGCTTTACAACAACGTTTATCTGATCATGCAAATCAAGTAACGAAGCTGTAAGTTTCACGCAGTGGATAGTGCACTATTATTCCAATCCCTTTTCAGGGAAAATTTTGTATATCACTAATTTTGCGTATAAAGCATTTTTTGAATTCAATAAAAAGATTTCAACAATCCATTGAAATCCTAGATTACATTGAATTTTGTAAGTTTAAAACTGATTGCTCATTCGATTTTATCAGCTCTTGTATAAAAGTGACATAAACAAATATTGTTTTGTATGATACACTCTAATTACTGCAGTTCATTTATTTGGATTGGAAAGTATTTTTCGACATTTTGAAAATCATTCGGCTTAAAAAAAAAGTATTTACAGAAATTGTTTTTTTAGCAGAATTTGTTGTTATTCAATTCTTATTTTGATATATATTGTATATAATTTTCAGGGTTGATCAAAATAGGTATACACTGGATTATCTTCTTGTAGCTAGACAAATCAAACGGGATCAATGATAATATTTATATTGTTTCTACTGTAAATAAAATGATTCCATCGTTACTATTTGTTATTGTTGTTGTTATTACTATGAAATTATTTGTTATTGTTATTATAAATATTTGCGTTGATAAAATGCATATCAGAAAAATCTTTAATCAGTTCAAACAGGAAGTAACAAATAGAAAACTTTAGAATTTATTGTAAACCAATCAAGAATCATTAAAAATATTTTACGATGGAGCATTTGAGAAGAGGCTGTAAATTTTTCCGACCCATAAATCTCCATCAAGTCTGAACATCTTGAAAACATTTTGAAATAAAGGGGAGTTAGAGATCCTTTCGAACTGTCAGTGGATTACCAGATGTTACCGTGGCATCATCTTTCCCGTTGAGGTTAATCGCAAAGTGGCCTATTAATCCATCATGAACTGACTATTCCATTGGATGAAAAAAAAAAAAAAAAGGAAATAATCTTTTATAAAACAGTTGAAACGAATTGATGTTAATTTAAAAAAAAAAAACAATCGAAATATGGTAAACAAGTGATGATAATGCTCGTTAAGATTTATTCTGAAGTTTAAATTTGGATACGATCTTAATCTCCATAATTACAGGTGAATCTTACAGCTTACTTATGTCTAGAATAATTTGTAAATTTTTTGAAAATAAAAAAAATATGCAAAAATATGTCATTTTTTTTGGATTTTGGGAGAAGTCAAATCTTCAGATGCAAAATAGAATCCTCATAATTTATGATAATCTGAGAGTACTGAATTAAATCAGAGATAATTTATAAATTGCAGGTATAAATAAATATTAAGTCTAAGAATTAGATGAATTCTGGATTGTAAAATTCCAAATTTAAAATTCTCGATATCAATTGATACAACTAATATCTCAATTAATCATTTATTACTAAGCTGATTTACATTCCTGAAAAATGTGGAACATTTCTAAAGTATTAATCCATTTATATGAATTATTAATTTTATAACTTGCAATGAATGTAAAAATAAAACAATTTAAAATGAAAAATATTTGATCAAAATATACTATTCGGTTCATGAATAATAAATTTTGGCAATTTAAACTGAAATATAAAATTATATTTATTCATAAGGATGATGTCAAATGTCATCTTTTGTAGGATTTAATGGATCAAATTATTTTCCAAAGATTGAAAATGCTGTTGTTATCATAACAGAAATAACTTCATTATCAATTGCTAGTAATGGCAATGATAATACACAATCATTATAGCACTTTTTTTTTTCTTCTCACATGACAATAATCGATGACACTTCATATTATCCGTTCCAATTGATTCTCGAGATTCTCGATTCTATTAATAAGCTCATCAACTAACTAACTTGTAATAATCGTATTATTTTGATACAAAAGACTTTCATTTACTTTTTTTTTTCTAAAGATTTCTTTTTTTTTATTTTTTTAATAAATGCGAAAAAGTTAGCAAGCAAAATCGTAAAACTGAAACATCCAAGTTGACATTGAATAAAAAAATAAACATGGATCTAAATTTGTTTTCCAATCGTTCTTATTTTTCTCTTCCTTTTCTTCTTATCATCATCAACATCATTAGTATTAATATTAGCATCATCACTGATTATTTGATTGATGTGATCGATAAGATACAATTTCACATTTATCATTTCTACGGTATATTTGTCAGGATCATATGTGAAAAATCTCGTGATTAATACTACTGTAATGTTAAGCTGCCAGATGGTTAACGATAGCTCATTTTTTTTACAATAAAACTTTTCCAATTCCCACCACGTGTTTTTGATAAAACCCACTTGATGATAAAAACTTACCATAACTGCTATCATCATCATTATCATTATCATTTTCCGACTGTCATCATCATTAACGTTTATTGCTACTATGCTTATGCATTCTCGAGATAAATAATCGAAAAATTCCAAAAATTTTTTTTTATTCTTATCCTTCCGATAAATCTTATCCCATCCTTTCTACAACTCGTCAGAATATTATTTATTTCACGACGCCCCAATTTTCCGACAACTAACATTAGCACCATCAGTACCATCATCATCACCACCACCATCACCACCATCGATATCACCACCAACTTCTAGTAACACTAGCTATATCATCTGCGTTCAGTTGCGATGTGAAACTTCCTTACCAAGGCGACAACATGTCTGCGAAACCTTTCAGCATCGCATATTTAATCGGTGATACCGTAACCGATAGTAATAATGACAATCTCACTACTGATTTTCATAATAAAAATTGTGCGAATAAAATAAAGCAAAAATCGGATACGTTGAAATTATTTCCCACCATGCTTAACAATGATACTATTATTCATTGTAATAATAGTAGTACTGTAAATAATTCAAATTATAATTTAATTCCGAAGAAATCATCGATTATTTTGAAAGATTATCATCCAGCACTGCGTAATGTATCGATGCGTTTAGAAGGTTCCACATTATGGAATAAATTTCATGCATACGGTACCGAAATGATTGTTACAAAAACTGGAAGGTAAGCTAAATGATTTTTTTTACCTATAATAATTATTTTGTTTTATTTTCAATTGTTTTCTTCCTTTATATTCTAATTTATATTTTATTAGCTCAATTTAATTTTAATTTTATCTCAATAATCAATCTTTATTTATCAAAAAGTACAGAAAAAGAAATAAACCTTTCTTTAGTATTAGAAACAATCGATTATCAGCATTTTTGATTTCAATTTATCAATTAAATACAGATAATGATAATCGGTTTTTTTTTCTGCTATTTTCAGCTTAGAGATAATGATAATCATTGACTTTAGCAATTTATCATCCAATTTTTATAATCCTTATCAATATGAATAATGAAAAGATAAAGGAAGGCTAAAAAAGATGAAATAGTAAGCAAATTTAGATTAATCATTTTATCAATTCTTATCAATTTTTTGGTTCTTTGTTGGTTTTTATATTGTTTGACTTTGCTTTCAAGTAAATCAATATATTGTTTGACTTTGCTTTCAAGTAAATCAATACAACATTTGTTATTGTTATTTTTTATTTATTACTATGATTACTATCATCTTTTAATAATCGTTTACAAACGAAATCTTAATACAAATTCATTAATGCAATATAACTAAAAAGTAATTTTATAAATACGCTAATATGATCAGAAGTTTGATTACTATTTAATATCATAATCTTATCATAAGTTATTTAGCGATTGAATGTCTGAATGAATAAAAAAAAAAACTTCCTAAGGAATTTTTTCAAACATGAAAAAAAGAAAAATATTGAGCAGCGAACTGAAATGATTGAATGAAACTTAATATTAAATATTTCAATTCTGTAAAGTGTATTAATTTGATGATTTTTCAATTCAAGTTCTATCACATCAGTCATAAATAATGAAGAAGGATATAAATTATAAATTAAAAAATTGCAAATAACTTTTAATTTATGCAAACTAGATAGTATTTTTTATTTTAATAAATATTTTGCAAAATTCAGTACCCAAACGTTATGATACACCAGAAAAAACTATTCTGGATATTAAAAAATATATTAACATATAATTTTGTCAAAATATTATGGTAATCGCATAAATTAAAAACTATTTGCATACATATATATATATATATAAATTATGTATATAATAGCATTAAAACTATATTAATGTTTTAGATAAAAATATTGTGTTTCTATATCGAGACAAGAATCTTTGTTATTTATTATTCGCAAATAATACTACGATTTTGTTATTTCCAAAATTTTCGAAACCCTTACTTATAATTGAATATTGATATTTCTATTCTTGAAGATGAAATAATTTTAAGCAATTCAAATTGTTGATAAAATAAACATTGAGCTGAATTATTCATCCTTCATTAATGAATCTTACAAATAAAAAAATGTAGAATTTTCCTAGTCATTGTTTTTTTTTTCTTGACACAATTGTAATTAACCTGCTTAAAAGAATTCAGGTTTAACAATAAATTAAAAACTTAAATAGGAATATTCAGGTTTAATAATAAATTAGAAACACATAAAAGCTGATTCAAAAGCATGCCATTCTCAAGTTACTGTATTATACATTGAATTAATCAAATTAGCAGTTATATTTTCTGTAATATTTTATGGATGATACTGTGATAAAACAGAAATTTGAAATTTGGGAATGAATTATGGATGAAAATTGATCGGGAACATAGTTTAGGAATATCTCGGGAATTTAATCCAGCATAAATCCACATCGTACGAAAGCTTAATCATTTACAGAAGTTTTATTTTTAAAAAAAAGGGGTTGATTGTTTATATATAATATTAAGATCTTTCATATCTATTATATAATCTTTTATATAATATTAAGATTTAAAAATTACTGTTAATTTAGTATACGATTAGCTTACTGTATAGCATCGCACAATTTGACATCAAGATTTTTAAGCAAGGAAACTTTTGATTCAAAAAAAAAAAAAGCAAAAAATAATTAAATATCATGAAAATATTTTTTTTTCTTTCTATAAATTATTTTTTACCTTTTTTTTCTGAAAAGTTGTAAATTTGATGAAAAATCAAATCGCATTTGCAAAATGAGAAAAAGTTAGAAAAATATTAAACTACAACTTGAAACGAAACAAATCTAAAAGAATTGTTAGCGTTTATAAAACGAAAGTCAGTTTATTACAATTTCAATTTTGACATTGAAATTTTTAATTTAAAAAAGTGCATAACTGATTAATCATAAAAGATAACAGTAAAAGTATTCAAAGTGTCAAATGTTGCAAAGAAATTTTTCCGCCTTATCTTTTCGCCATCTTTTCAATCAGTGATAAATAATTGATAACATTTACAGACTATGATTTTGTTTTAAAAAATTAAGACAAATTTGTTAAATTTTGAATTTATTTGGAACTATTTTTCAAATTGTACCACTTTCTCCTTTTTATTCGTTTCAAATTAAATTTTAGACGAATGTTCCCAACGTTACAAGTAGCGATATCTGGCCTGGAACCAACTACACGTTACTCGTTAATGGTCGATTTGACGTGTATCGATAACAAAAGGTATCGTTACGCTTTTCATCAATCGAAATGGATCGTCGCTGGACCGGGTAAATTCTTATACTTATTGAATTTAATGTTCAAATTATTGATTGGCACACTTATCTGTTGAAATTATTGATTGGCACACTTATCTGTTCAATCTTTTTTAATTTTTAACTCATTTAATTGTATTTACTGATCATACTTATTTCATTATGCTAAGATCGAATTATTGATTTTTAAGGCATTAGAAGAATGAATCGATTTATTTGCCAATTTTAAGATTTTCTTGATAAATCAGAAAATTTTTTCGTCGATTTTATAAATTATAGGAGAAGCAGAATTACCATGTCGAGTTCATGTGCATAGTGAATCACCTGCTCTCGGTGAACATTGGATGCGTCAGACAGTATCTTTTGATAAAATTAAATTAACCAACAATCAATTGGATCAAAATGGTCATGTACGTATATCATTTCTTGATAACCATAATCATGGCTCATTATCAAATAACAAAATGAATTTTAAGCAAAATAATTAATTTTAATTATAAAATTTTGAACTGAAATAACAGAAGAAAAGCCAAATTTATTTCCAGTTAATCTGTAAATTTGAAAAAATAATCTAAGTAGAAATGAAACTGATTTCTTTCTAAAAGCGGAATTTTCTATAAAAAAAATTTACTCAAAAAATTATGCAGATTAAAAATACGGAAATTTTCATTATATGAAAAATGCTTTTTTTTGAAATCTCAGAAAGTGCTAGTAAACTATTGACCAGCATCACTGTTCTGTTTTTAAACTATTTTATGAACAAAAATGCGAAAGGGTAAATTCTTTTAAATTTACACGAAACAAAGTTTGAATTTTTAAGCTCAGTTAAATAGTTTATTCAGTAAGCAAATCCTTATCATATCATAGCTTCATGATATGAACTTGACAGATAATTGTAAATTCGATGCATCGTTATCAACCAAACATACATATCGTCGTGCATGCTGATGGAAACGGACGTCAATGTCGAACATTTTCATTCTCCAGTACATCATTCATGGCTGTTACTGCTTATCAAAATCATCGGGTAAAGTTCAAAGTTTGAATATTAAAACTCAATTCTCGAAGTAGCTATTTAAGCTGAAAAAATTACTGAATATTATGAATCAATTTTATAGAAATCAAATAAATGACAAAAAGATATAGCTTCTGTAATGAGTATTAAAGAATTGATTAAATTTATTTCTCATTCTACCTTTTTTTTTTTTTTCTAGATAACAGAACTTAAAATCGAGAGTAATCCATTTGCCAAAGGATTCCGCGAATGCGAAATGAACGAATCATTTCCGTTTCTTATCAATCCATTATTTCCATTCTATACAACATTACTTGCATCGCATTTTCGTACTGCTAATTTTTCCAATAAATAAATCTTTCTATACAATATAATATAAAACTTTGAAATCATTCAAAAAATGAAGAAAAAAAAAAAAGAAAAAAGAGCAGAAATTGAGCTTTTCTTTCATGAATTTCTTCAATCATCCCTCAATACCGTAATCAATCAATCAATACTTGAACGAAATGATCAAGAATTCATACATCAAACATTCTTGACTTTTAATTACATAAGTAAAGGATCGTAAAAACTGAATCTTCTAATTAGAGCCAAAAAATAAAAAGTCCCCAATTAATTAAAAATCTTAACAACTCTAGGAATAGCAATAATTATAGTAGCAGCGCATTAAAATATTAATTACAAATATTAATTTCCAAATTAACTAAATACATATGATGGTTCCATGTCATAATTTGTCATGCCATAATTTATCTACAATTTATTTTTAAATTCTATATAATTTATGCTGATTCCTTGGAATCATTCAGACATTAAAAAAAAAAAAAAACTGAGCAATAAGCTTTTTATTTTATTTTTACTTTTTATTTCAACTGAGTTACTTTTCAAGGATCAATTTTGTTTTTTGACGTTTCTAAAATATAATCAGTGATATTACTTTTTTTTTTTTTTTTTTTTTTTGAAAAATATTGATACGAAGATAAGTCAGAGAAGTAATCGAGAAGCAAAAAAAGTTTTCATCAGAATAACAATGTTTTATTTAATTTTTTTAAATGAATTGCTGAATTTATGAAATAAAAAATAAATTCAATAATTCATTTAAGAAAAACTCAATTTTTTCTATTAAATTAGCATTAGAAAATCAACTATTCATATAAGAAAATAATTTATTACGAATAAATAAAATTTACTTATGGACGAGACACTTTCTATTGAAAAATTAAAGAAATGTAATATTTTTGATCTAATATGATTATTAAAACTTCAGCATATATGAAGAAAATTATACATTGATATGGGAAAAATTATTTTTAACAGTAAAAAGATAACAATCATTTTGTTTTAATGCATAAAAATATTTTCATAAATATTGCTTTTTTATTTTCACAATTTTATAGCTATTGCTAAATTCATAACATTATCCATATCAAACTTTTTAAAAATTGTTCACTGATAACAAACCTTGTAAATTGTCTTTTTTTTTGATTACTATAATTTCAAAAACGATCATTAAATTGAAAATATTAAAATCCTTATTTTTAATTTAACTGCTTCTGATTAAATCATTTACGATAAAATTAAATATATTTATTTAGTTTTTGATTTTAATTACGTCATTATGCTTTCTTTACTCTACATTTCAACATTATAAAATTCGAAATTATTACAAATTTCTTGTTTCACAGATCCAAATCATATATATCATTTGAAAAAATTTTCTGGAATTAAAAAAGTTATTTTAACATATGTTTTATAATAACAAACTGCATCTCGTTTTGATAAATTTATATTTTATTGCGATTGTCGCTGAAATTGCGAGAATATAAGAAGAAAATCAGTGATTCTTTTGTTTTAAATTTGACATTGCGTATTTGATTTGGCTAATTGTGAAATCATTTTTTTTTGTCTATTAAGTCAATGAATTTTGAAAAAGAGCTCTTTTTCATCATGCGTTAACCACAGGCACATTCGCAAACAAAGGCACATGTTCCTGAGACAACAAAGGAGCTTTCTTGTAGCCTGAAAATGATTCCAGTATCCTCCATCTATGAAGAAGAAGAGGGTTCTGAGCACAAAAATCATTTCAAAAGATGGACAAGTAATGAGCTCGATCGAATTGTCCAGTTCGTGGTATATCAGTTTTTCTTTTTTGTGTAATCCTATTTTCATGAAAGTTGTCTTTTTGATATTATCGAAATTTTATTGTTGATATAATTGTTACGTTCGTTGATTAACAAATTTATCATAATAAAGGTTTAATTATCCAAGTTTGAGTTCGTTCACAAGTGAGTGAAACAACAAAATTGAAGAAACTGTAAGAATTGAAGAACAGAATTTAACTCCACAATTTTGTCACGATCAAAAACAAAAAGCGATAAAAATGATAAACTACGTTTCATCGCAATAATATTGGTGCAAAAAAAATGACATGCTAGGAAAAAGAAAGTGTTTCAAATTTTTGACATTACTTTATATTAATGTAGTTAATGCTCAAAAGGGAACAGTGGTCGAATGGCCAAGCATTGTTTAAAGAATCAAAAATTCTCGGCAATTCGGAAGTACTCAGTAATTCTCAGAAAATCCGTCCTAAAAACAGTTTCAATTATCATTTCAACCTGAATAAGATTAACCTTAATAGCTTCAGAATAAATCCCCTCACACTACTTTTTTCAATAAAAAACGCAACTAAATCAGAATTAACGAATTCCCGTATTAATTGTTGAAACGATATTACTAGTTGTAATTGTATTATTGACTTTTATTATTAATATCATTATTGTTGCTATCATTACCAAATTTTCACTACTTTAATCAAGTATTGATGTGATTGCTATCACTTTTATTAACTATTGATATTATTACACGTTGATTATTGTCACTACCACAATTCATTCTTATTCTTCTCATTAGTTATTGATATTAATATTATCGCTAATGCAAATAATTTCTTCAAATTTACTGAAAGAAGCTATTTGTTAATAAAATTTTTCTACTAAATATATATTTTCTGAATTTGCGAAAGAAAAAAAAAAAGAATGACAATTATCTTTGAATAAATTTTTGTTGCATAAATACATGAAATGATTTTTTTGGAAGCAAAAATATACAATTTCTGAAAAGGATTTTATCACATTCTCTAAAAAGTGTTCATTCTTGGAAATCGCAGATTATGGGAAATTTCGAAAATGAACATGAATTATGAGACATAATAGTTAAATTTAATAATTAAACTAACTAATTTTGTCGCAATATTTCATGATGGCCTTTGTTGTCTTTTACCCGCAACTCAGCAGAATATAATCTAAGTAATGTCTTTTATTTGAACCTCAGCATAAGATAATCTGATCAAAAATTGCAAACAATTGAAAACTTATTCGAATAAGAAAATTGTAAATGAAAAACCATGATGAACAATAAGCAACTATAATAACGAATAAAATATTATCATAATAATCAAAAATATGCATAAAAATTCAAGTGATAAAATGGATGCAGTATGAAATTCTATCTGATTATTATTCAGAATTTTCCATTCAGTCTCCATCAACTATTTTTGTTAATTAACCAATAAGTAATGCATAAATATCAAAACAAAACTATCACAGTATTTAAATACTATCACAGTATTTAAATCAGTAAAACATAATAATTTCAGAATTTAGCAATTGAAATTATTTTCTTTATTAATATACTTGTGGCAGAAATATTTTTTGTTGTCAGCGTCATCAAAGAGTTCAAAGGCCTTTCAACTGAGTTTTTATGCCTATTTTTGTGTATTTTCAAATTATCCTTCCGATTGAATATCCTGCCGCATTCATCACATTTGAATGGCTTTATGCCCGTATGGGAGAATTCATGTCTTTTCAAACTCCTGCGATATTTGAATTCTTTGTCGCAAAGTTTACATTTAAATGATTTTTCGTTCACGTGCATCTCTTTGTGTTGTTGTAGAACGTTGGATTGTCTGAATCTTTGGCCGCACTGAATGCATTCGAACGGTTTCTCGCCCGTATGTGTTTGAATATGAGTTCGCAGCCTGCATAAAAATTCAAAGTGCTTATCGCAAAAGTTACATTTGAATCGTTCTTTGTTTGCTCGTTTTTCTTTGAATTGTTTCGTTTTTCTTTTGGTATTTTTAGCTGTAGTCTTTATTTTGTTACCAGTTTCCTTTCCTGAATTAATTGAAGATTTCCGATGCTGCGCGGCTTCAGCTAAGCTCAGTTGCGTCGTGAAATTTTCATGCTTCAAATGGTCGGTCATTTCCGCTTGCATTAAAAGATTGGTCTCATTTGGTGCCTGAAACAATCCGAAATGATTCATTTTATGATCTAATCGTTTATTTGTTGATTACTTTCCTGAAATTTTGAACAGTTCCAATCGGAAAAATTCTATCGAAATCACTGTGAAATCTCTTTGAAACATTTTATCGGCGTTGGTTTTTGCTATAATTTAGGAATAGTTCGATGAATTACACTAATGATTTGAAAAAAGTGTCAGTTCTGCTATTCTATACTATTGATTTGAAACAAATAATGATATGGACACAACAGAAAAAATGCAAATGGATGTCTCCCGAAATAATCGAGAATTTCGGTGTATAAACTTTTCGTACTGTAATTGATTTAGAATATGGTCTCAAAACTTTGAAAGTAACAATGAAAAAAAAAAATAAAAAAAAATGAAGAAACTGTAATATTGTTAATTTTCTTTCGAAGCAAAGTATTTTGTCTTTTATCTAAAATTAAAAATTGACGAAATTTAATTTCTATACTAAGAGCATTATTTTCTTCACTTACTGTTACTTGCGTGATGCATGATGACAACACAATAACTGCAAAATAATATTGCAATAGCATATTGATTTGCAAACAACTTGCACCGATAAATGATAACACTTGAAATGACTGGATTTGACGTGGAATTCTGTAAAATATTTTCGAACAAATATTCCTCAAAATGTATTAATGGAAAATAATAAAAGACAATCAACCATCCAACAAAATCGTAACCGTTGTACTGACGAATCGGATCGTTTTTATGCATACCAACAAATTATACTACTTATGATCAAATAAAATAGTAGAATTCTAATCTTTTCGCATAATAATTCTACGCATCGTCTGCTAAAATTTTTTGTTAGTTGCATTAGACAGGCGTGGTTTTATGCAAATTTGATCAATAATTCTATCCATGCAGTACCAGTTCATGAATAATTCATAATCATCACATAATTCTTTTAATTCAGTAGAGGATGAAATTATGGAAAGTTTTCATAATTTCAGAGTAACCAGTATGTGAATTCATCACTGAAAACTGAAAAACGATGAAAAATTGTTTTTTCCCTAGAGAAATTTTGAATGTATACATTTCCTGTTTAAAATTCTCATCTTTTTAAGCGAGATTTAGAACTAAAACATGAAATTATTGGCCAAAAAATTAATATCTATTTAGAAAGCAATCAGTTCTTGAATCTCAGTTGCACCTATAAACGTATAGTGCATGATTTAAGTATGAATTTCAGCGACATTCAAATTTGTTACGACAAATAGAGCTACAACAAAACAATTGAACTGCTTTGAAAAGATTCAATATTTTCATTTATTTGAATATTTCGATTTATGAAAATTAGGTATTTCTAATTATCATTGTCCACCATTAATCAAGATTATTCGGTTACTAGAAGGTGTGTATGATTCATTTGCAGACAGGTAATTCTTGATCACTCAAAATGATATCGCTTGAATTTATTAAACAGCTAGGAATAATGATTCCTCATTAAATTATATGGAAAAAATTGTGGAAATTTTAAAACGATTTTTTAATCAAAGAATTGAATTTTTATTAAATATGGCATTATATCAGAATGAGCACTATATTTACAGGGAAAGGTCCCAGATATTGCAAATAGCAAACAAATAATGGAATGTTTACCAAATTTATTTGTTTATCTCTTAGAGTATCTTTATTGGTTCAATTTCATCTACATTTAACAATTTATTAAAGAATAAATGGATCAAATTTCTTGATTCATATGAATTGTGAAATATTCCATAAAAATGTATTAGAATGGCAAAAATGAATACTACTGATGCAGTGATTACCAAAAAAAATTTCACGTGGTTTATCATTGTCTAATAGATTATCATATCATGTCAAATCTACATTGCAATTTATCCACAATTCATTTTCAAATTATGCTTTAGTTTACATTAATTCTTTGTCATTTAGATTTTGAAAAAATTTTTAAAAATTAACCAGTGAGCTTCGTATTTTATTTTCTTTTGTTTTAATGGCATTATTTTTAATGATTAATTTCTCATTTTCAACATTCCTAAAATATGCATTAGTTATTGCTTTTATTAGGAAATATTGATATTAAAATGGATTACAGTCGTTGAAAAACAATAAAAATCATATTAGAATAGCATGGGATATTTAAAATGTTTATGAAATGAAAATTTAAATACTTTGTGATTTCATTTCATAAATCCAAAAATTCATTAAAAAAAAAAATTTTCTTTAAAATCAACATTAAGTGACCAAATAGCTCAATTGATTATTTAAGAATACAGCAATAATTTTTTAATGCATAAAATATATGATTAATATAAAGTGAGCTTATTAATAAAAAAGAAAGTATTTTGACAATAGAAAAAAATAGGCATTATTATTTAATTATGTTAGAATATTTTTATGAATATTTTTTCATGTTTTAACAATTTTATAAGAATTGCTAATAAAATTGTGTCCATTTTTTTTTTTTGAAATAGCTTGCTGATAACAAATAATATGACAAATTGACTTTATTTTTTGAAAAAAATGTACTTCAAGTATTTTATATTTCTTTTGAAATCCCAAAAAAAAAAAAAACAAAAATCAAAATAAATTAAAAATACTAAATGTACTTGATTTTTCAAAAACAAAAAAAAAAACTCCTTACTTCCAATTTGATTAAGCAGTTAAGTAAATACAGTATTAGTTGTCAATTAATCATTTCCCGAGAGATATCTCAATTTGATTATAAAGTTTCTGCTGAAGAACTGCCAAAATTTTATCGCAATAGCAGATTAATCAATGCTCACTGATCCTGAGTTATATGTCTGAGAAGGTAAACGATGGCGATATCTTGATGAACTTATTGCTGATCGTGATCATCGTGATCATGCCGTCAGGAACTAGACCTATAATAATAGTTCTTCATCACATGAAATCTTTTACCGCTTCAAATTAATTTTTAGTAAATTATTTCTTTTAATTTTATTTAATATGCAATCGATATAATTTTCTATTTATACCTAAATTTAACACTAAGTTAAACTTCCCGAAATTTTTTACACGAATTTTTTTTTTTTGAATTAAAAAAATATTGAAATTTTCAATTAAACTTCACGTTTATCTATCAACTAGTGCATCCAAAGTTGAGATATTTAATCCAAAATTATATTGGAAGCAGAAAAATTTATATAAAGCGTTGAAAGATAAAAATGAAAAAAAAAGTATATAATTATTTAAATGCCAAAATAATAAAACTGAAAGTGAACAAAACGATATAAACGATCAGTTGAGACTAAAAATAGATATACTAATTGCATCAATGACAATGGCTCTAAAAGAACTATTGGTCACAAAATTATTTCACATCATTATCAAATTTAATACAGCAGAGAGCATTATTTTCCTTTTTAATTTCAGATATATGCTGAAATCGTTTTAGTTGAAAAATTGCAAGTACAATTCGTTATAATTTCTTTACAAATGAAATCATAAATTTTTTTTGAATTATTTCTAATCCTTCCAAAATTTAAATTTTTTTACATATTTATACAGTGTCGACATTAGAACTGCTTCTTTATTTATTTAAGTAAGAATACTTTATTCATTAAGGTTGAAGAATATTAGTTTTTGCCTAATCCAAGCATTGTGAATATTCATTGAAATCCTAGAATGACATAGTCTTGCATTTTTATCGTATTTTTGAGACGGAATGAATAAATTCAATCCTTCTTCCCCACAAAATGAGCTAAAACTTGCTGGGATAAAAAATCCAATTTGAATTTTAATATACTATACAAGATTAGCTGTAGAATTTTAAATGTTACGAAAGCCGAAATTAAATTTATGAATTATTTAAAAACGTAATAGACCTTCACTTTACGTCATATTTCTTAAGTTGTAGTGTTTTTCTAGAACATGATAAAGCTTGTTTTTGTGTCTGCAACAACCAAAAAAATATTATACATAGAGAGCATCTCGAAGTAATGAAATCCTTGTAAATTAGTGAAACATTCAGTTTATGCATTAGTTTTAACCAATGAATACCATTTCGAATTGTGAGAAAAGCAAATTCTACGTAATATATCTCTTCTGCAAAGAATCTTTGCACGACAACCTCAACAGTTTTCTCATTTAAATCGAGGTAATTTTCTTTAATACTTTTGTTATTTACAGCTCAAGAAATCTGAATGAGCATCAATCGTGGATATACAGGCTGCCACCTAAAAATAAAGACTGAGTTTTAGACAATAAATAACTTTATCAATAAAGACTGAGTTTTAGACAATAAATAACTTTATCCATCAATGCAACAATGATGAGAACTTTTCTTGGTACTAAAATGTCAATACCTGGTAACAACTGCTCTTGTTTGCTTTTATCTAATAGATGTTTATTCGATTTATTTCAGAATGTTTTTTATTTTGCGCATGTCATCGATTTTTGCTGTAATAGAACTGTAAATAACTGGTCTTATGAAGAAATATTTGATTAGCAATATTTTGGTAATCAATTTTACCGAATTGAGGTCAAGAGTTGCTTTCGAATATCATCATCGTCACAAACTCCTCGTTCTTCAGTTAAAATCGAATAAATCAGATTTGGAAGAAATGAAACGTCGCTTTGATATTATCACTACACTAATGATGGAATTGCAATCGTATGGATATCCTCCTGAAGAATTAGTGGGAGAAGCTCCCCCTGGTCGGAGTACTGATCCTCAAATTGGTTTACCAAAAGTGGATGATGGATCAAAGGCTGCCGAATTTTGCTCACTTATGTAGTTATTCATTCGTTGGTTTTTTATATTTTAGACAGACCAATTATTTTTTCATGTAAAGGAGTATCACTTAATGAAATCAATAAAAGTTATGAACTTTTGTGTACTTCAGAGCATATGATTTATAATTCAATTATAAAAATTATTCATATTAAGAAAAACCAAAGGCCCATAATATTTTGTCCAAAAAAAAAATCTATATAAACAAAAGTATAAACACTCCCTGTTACCCTGAACTGAACTTCGCAAATTCTTCACGGATTGTTTTCAAATTTTGTCACAACCTTATATTCGAATAGGCCGTCATTTTTATGTATACGTATTTACTTTTTTCACGTATCACGTCTGTGACAACTAAAGTAAATGAGGGGGCTGAATTTTTTGACTCTGTTCTGCACCACGCCCTCATTAGCGGATAGAATTTTTTAACTCCGTCCCGCACCGCGTCTTCATGAGCGAACAGAATTCATTCACCACGCCTACTTTCTGCATTGACTGCGGCTACTTCTTCCAGAGTTTCAAGTTCTTCATCGATTGATTTGAAATTTTCATACCGCGTTGCATTCGAATAGGAGCATATTTTTAAATAAATAAGGCGAGTAATTTAAGTTTTTCGTTTGTTTTTTGCTTTGTGAGGTATATAATTCGTTTATTTTTCATGCAGCGTTAATTTCGAGCGTGTTTTTATATAAATAAGGCGAGTAGTTTTTATTTGTTTTTTGCTTTGTGAGGGATGTAATCTTATTTTTTGATTTGCGGGGAATGTAGTTGCGTCGCACAAATGTTGAGTTCATGATAGTGTGTAATGAGATTTTTCGTTCAAGCAATCTATTTCATAATACTTGCGAGTGCACAATATTTTTTCTTATTCTGTGTAGATATGGAAATTGTCTGCTTTGCCGACTCTAAAATACGCAACATATAATTGCCCATGTGAGAAACAATCAGTCTATAGATTTAAATCGCACAATTCCAGAGACTGACCCTGAGCTTTGTTGATGGTGAATAAAAATGCCAATCGAACTGAGAATTACAATTTCTTAAACTGAAATGGCATATACATTGGAATCATAGGAATGCGAGGAATAAGGACATCTTCACTTTTGAAAGGTTCTGTCAACATTGTTACTTTATGACATTGCTCATTAATTTTTTTACTGCAAGTTGCATACCGTTGCAACCTTTTTTTGGCTGGTTGATATTTCGTAACATAATAACTGGTACATTGATTTTCAGTTGCAGTAATTCTAGCAGATCGAGTGAACTCAAATATTTTGTAAGATAATTAATCGCTTCATCTGCTTCCATAACAGTATCGACGGACTTGTATGTGACTGCTCGCTTTGAATGTTAGATTGAATAATATGGTGAAGTTCGTCGAACGTCTTTGTTCTTGGCCACAACAATAATTCGTTCATTCAGCCAATCATGATTCTTATAATTCGTTTGAATATCGGGAAATACCTTTTCAGTCAACTCTTCTTTTGATGTTACTAAATTGCAGGAGTTATGAGGCAATGAAATTCGTCCTGAGGTCAGATCAACCGGCAGCTTTCCGTTCCCAATTTTCCAACAACTGATGTGAAAAGATAGTCAACTGATCGATCGTTTTGCAGTTGGACACGTATATGTAATTAATTTTAATATTTTTACGTGTCTGTACAAAGCAAAGTATTTCAGGCAAACATTGATTTCGTCCGTTGCTGTCGATCGAGGAATTACAGGTAATATTTCCTTGAAATCTCTTGCAAACAATATTAATGCGTTACCAAATAGTCTAATATTTCCATGCAAATTTTGTAATGACCGATCATGAGTCTCGACCGATTTTTTGTGCGTTATTGTACATGCCCGACGTTTTGGAAATGTTGCATGTGGGAGTTTCAATAAATTGCATACTCAATGGTAATTTCAAAGCGGAATGAGCAGTACTTCCACTTGTAGTGTTGCAGCTATTCCGAATGATGGAAGAAATAAGGCTATGTTATTTTGGAATTGAATTGCTTCCAGAATCAATCTAATTAGTAATGTTTTACCAATTCCTCCTGATGGATCTAAAAAGAAGATTTCTCCAACCCCTTTAATGACAATTTGCATTATTTAATCGTAAATGTCTTTTTGCTCAAACGTTAGCTTAGGAATATCTGATTGCACATAAGATCATCGTATTGTAATTTTGTTCGTGACTCAATTCTACATCGAAGGAAGCAGCAACAGATTGATTCGTTACTGCATTCCCAAGTGATTGAGAATTTTTTTCGTGATTTGTAATCTTCAGTCATCATCAACGTTTCGTTTTAGATTTCTGCTGTGAAGTCCATGTTCATATTTGTTTGAATATGACAGGTTGTCTGTCAACTGGCTTTCCTCCTTTGCGTCGTTCAAATGATTTTCTACTCGCATCTACTTCGATAGTTCAAAACGAAACAACGGTAGGTAGCAACAATCCGACAGTTCACTTGAATAGTATTCTCCTCTATCAGCGACAAAGGAAAGATTAACCCAATCATTAATTTGCCTGGATGTACTCTGATAATTGTTTGTCACGAAGAATCACTCTTCATCAATCAATAGAATCTTTTTCAGCAGCATTGATCTCTGTCACACAAGAAACAAAAAACCTCCTCATATCTATTGCTGATCTAGCCAATCATAATAGCAAGAATCAATCTTCAATCCAACCAAACTACAAATCAAAATATAAAGTATCAGTTTTTTTCCCTAATACTAGAAACATACGCTTTCTCTTTTCTTTTTTTTCTACTTAACCAGACTGAGCTACAACAACGCGGGTATAACAAGATGACGTATTCGAATGCAACGTTGTGTCAAAATTTCAAAGCAATGAGTATCGACTTTTCGATATCTAAGATTTTTGAATTGATATAGATAAGGCGCGTTTTTAAGACTTTTGGAGGTTTAAATTTTTGAACAAGCGAACATTGATATTTTTATTTCTATAAACTAGATGAAGCCGGACACGCGAACATGGCCGGAACCCATCGACTAGCTAGATCAGCCACGTGGAGCGTGGCCGGTCCCATATAGTAAGAAAATAATATTCATTATCCGAATTCCAAATCATCCAAGTTTCTGTATTAAAAATCAGTATGAAAATAAATCGTTAAATTTTTGGCATAAAAATTCAATCAACAAATAGAGACAAAACAAACCATCAGAGGTTATAATTCCCGTCAGAATAACTGCAATTTAATATTTGGTTCCTACATGTGAGAAATTGTTGCGACAAAACGTTCACACATAATATACATCTTTTTCATTGCAAAATTGAATGATAAATTTACAGCCGTTCGAATAGATGAAAGAATTAAAAGATTCATTATTACTGAACATTGTCATGGTTTATGATTTGTATCTAAAATCAAAAAATAAAAACTGTCAAGTTATAAAAAAGTAAAAAAAAAAAAAAACATTTCTAGAGTGAGTAAGCTTATACTGTAATTTGAGTGTAATTTGAGTTTTAATAGTACTAATTTTCTGTATGTCAAAGATTTTTATAAACGATCTCCCGAATTTACCTATCATATTTACAAAAAAAATCAAATAACTGATGATGAAATAAAATCATCAGAAAATTATCTTCATGCAGCAGTTTGCTGATAAAAAAAAGTGTAAAATAAATAATAGGCGAGAAATAATTGTTAAAAGTAATCGATACAACAAAACAGCATGAAACTTCATCTTCTCGCTTTTTGTTATACATTGACTGTCATCGAATAGCAAATCAAATTGAATTTTGCTCAACCACGAAATATGGGAAAATATATATTTCCGAAATAATCAATAATCATTACTAGTATTGTAAGACTTACGCTGCATCCATACACTATTTATCCATTGTTTCGAACAATTCTGAAACATCATAGTTCATTTTAATTTAATGAATAAAACAATCTTTCTCCTCATTGAACAATTTCTCAAAATGAATGAAATAATGCAGAAAAGTTTGGTCATAACAAAAATTACATGCAAAGAAAATGAAAAATTAAATTAATGAAATGAAAAAATCTATGAATAAATAATTTCAACAACAATATATTTTAGTTATTTTCTATAGAAAAAAAACCATATTTTTTATCCATAAGATATGCAATGTTTTGAATACAATAATGATATCTTTCTATTGGCAAAATTTGATCAGTAATGCTATTATATTCTTTTCATTTTTTTAAAAATTATATATTATACATGAAAATCTTTTTATTTCCTATGTTGCTGGAATCTGGAAAAAAAAATGAATGATTTTGAAATTCGTTAAATTTCGTCATAAATAAAAAAGGATTGTATCAATATATACATAAACTTGTCATTGTGGCACATATTCCTGAGTTATTAAAAGTGAAATTTCGGAATAAACGTCAAATTAGAAACTATCAAATAAGTTAACTCAGACTGACGTATCTGATAGTTTCTAATTTGGTCAGTTGTCAGTCCTAAGCTGCGATCGTTCACGGAAAATTCGTAAGTACCACAGTAAATGAAAAAAAAAAAAAAAAAAGGAGCAAGTCAAACGTGACAATAATCTCATTATCGCTTCTCATCGCTCACTATCTCAAAGATTCTTCTCTATTTCGATCTTTTCTTTTTCATTCCTACCCTCAATTCTTCTCATTTAGGAAAACATTACCTTCGCCTCTTTTCTCCATCTCACCAATTCTATTTCCATCACTATTTTCATCGTCTGTTTATTTCATTCCTTAGTCATATTCGTTTTTCTAAATAAATAAAACTGTAAATGTTCATTGTTCATTCTGACACAACATTTCAGTTTCTTCATCGATTGATTTGAAATTTTGACACAACATTGCATTCGAATTTTATATGAGAAGTATGTAAAAACATGCACGTATTCGAATGCAACATTGCATCAAAATTTAGAAAACAATAAATGAAGCATTTGAAACGTTGTGTTAAAATAAACAACGAACATTCACATTTTTAAATTATATAGACTAACTGAATCTGGTCACATTTCGCGTGATCGAGCTATTTGAGAAATAAAAATTCTAAAAAAAGAAAAAAAATTAGAAAATAGCATCCTTTGATAAGCAAAACCTTTTTTCTCACGGATACAACATCTATCCCCATCACGTTTTACATCTTGTTTCAACATTTTCTCAACCCCTCCCCGTATACTATTTTTCTCATCTTTCCTTCTTTTCTCTCGTCTAATCACACTATATCATGCATATTTGCACATTATTCCAATACCGAGATATAATACTATTTTTGAATCTTACACTTTTCCTCTTCTTTATTTTTCATGCTATCTTTTTGCTTTCATCTTCTAATTGTCAATCTTTCAAATCTTATCAATCTCTAATATTTCTCTAATCACCAACCCTTGCTAAAATGTATTGTTCTGAAGGAAAATTTCGGAATTGCTATCTTTGTTGAAGAAATTATGCAAATTTCAAACTTCATCTCTTCGAGAGTGTATTTTTTCAGGTCTAATTAGCTAATTCGATAGATTTTTCACTCCTTAAAGTCTTAATTTTTTCTTCAAATCACTGAAATCACTCATCGAATATCTGACGAGGATGTATTATGGTTAAATCTAATTTCACACTTTTTTTTCTTTACAATAAAGAATAAAGATTTGAAAAAAGGAAAATTTGAAGCTTTTTTTTTCGAACAATCAACGATGAAAGCTTGTGAAGTGAAAAACGGGATAGAAAAAAATGAAGACAGAAAAGCTTAAATGAAGAATCGGAAGGACTTTCTTAAATGAAGCATCGCCTAAGCGAAAATAAAAACCTAAAGGTAAGGATACCCCCTCTTAAGCCTAAGCCTAAGCCCAAGACTAAGGCTAAGACTAAGCCTAAGCCTAAGAAGGATTAATCGATCATTAGAAGGATTCTAATTAGATTATATGATAAGCTTCATTATCGTTTTCATTACTATTTTCATCGGAATTCGTAGATTTGCAGAAGATTCAATTCGCCTAATTCAATGAGCTTCTTTCAAATCAATTATATCGTTCCCAAATTAAAGAAAAATTCTCCTCACTGAAAAAAACAGTTTGAAATGTTTTGTCAGAAATTGTTGTATAATTAATGTTTTTGCTAAATTGATGCTAGAAATCATCAAATAATTTAAATAAATTAATCTTCTTATTATAGAAAGATGATGCAATCATACAAAGTTAAAGATGGAGTAAAATGTTATCATTATTTATGATTCACTTAATAGCCAAGATGATAATAGGAACTCCGACATGAATTTTAAACAGTCAAATATGATGAAAATAAACAAAAAATTTAATCAGAAAAAATACAGTTTTAACAATAAAACAAATTTTTACAAATTATGACGAATGAAATTCAAAAAACAAACAAAAAAAAAATGACCATCGAAAACAAATAAGGTATAATAAAAAACAAAGTAAAAAAAATTCAAATAGTAATAAGCATTAATTTTTTCAAATCTGATCATCAAAGTTTGATGAACAAAACAAAGTAGGTGTCGCTAATTAACTCGTAAAAAAATTACTCATATCGGTATATCGAATACAATTGACGAACATTTTCTAGTTGACTCTATTATATCTATTAATGCTTACTAGGAAATGTTCGTTAATTTGTATACAGTAATTGATAGGAATAATCCTGAGTATATCAAAAAAAAAAAAAAGAAAAAAAAGAAGGGTTGATAATGAATGATAAACATACAAGATAGCTAAGGTACGTTTTACAGCAATTCTTGAAATGCATAATATGAATTCGTACATCTGATTCTACAAGTAAAATATCGTTCAAATTGCTATCTGTTTGATTACTGTCAATTTAGTCAAATTCCTTGCAGCAGCAATTGATGATAATCAATCTTTCGCAATTATCCAATCTATAACACTGATAACAAAATGTTCTAACATTAGCTAGATTAGATTGCCTTATAGCCAATTTTGAAATAGCATTATATCCTTCTTGATTTGTTCATCAAAATTAAATTATACTAACGATAAAAGAAATCAAATGAACAAAGTTTTTGCGTGATTCTTCGATCCATATTTTGGCAAAAATTTCGATGTAATAGTTTTAGATAAATGCCGTTTAATTAAATTATCAATCATTCAATTTTATTTTATTTTATAAAAAAAACCAATGATTTCAATATAATGAAATTCAGTAGTTTTAAAAACGAGGATAGCGTTGCTCTCAAATAAAATTTTCTACTATCATTCGAATTATGCAACTTGTAAATATTTCACTTTTTAAGTGTCTTTAAATTGCTATTTTCAATTGATAACTTTCTCAAATTGAATAACTTTAAATTTTTTGCTGGAAAATTGAAATTTTATAACAACAAATACAAATTTTATTATTTTGATCATTTATCAATGCTTTACTTTACAACGATCATTACTGAACAATATCACTAAGTTTATAATTCAAGAGATTGATAATATCGTAATATAATGTTTAATGTTGATATGTTTCGACATATAATCCAACAAATGGCACAATTCATCATATATGCTTCAAAAATTATTAAACAAATAATCAAATATAATTTATAGCACACAGAAGATGAGAAACTTACACATCTACTTTGCTGTATGATAACGATAATAAACGATCGAATATTGAGCATTATAATAACAATAATTGACAAAATTTACTACATATTGCAGAAGAATACAAAGAAGTAGATGTGTAAGTTTCTCATCTTACATTCTGCTAAGAAAACTTGTTTAATTCAAATTGAATAATTTAAACAAGAATATAGAAAAAGCACAACTTGAATGCTAATGCTTAATTAAACATATTTTCTGCTTTTAGTCTTTTTTGTAAAAGAATAATCGCATTTGAAATATTTCAGAATGCGATTGAAAAGATGATGAAGAAAGTATTTTTCCATTTGTATGTTAAATAATGAATGGTACTAAGCCAAAAATAATCCAAAATAATTGAGTACTTGGAACAAAGATTATATCTGAAGATCTGAAAAAATATTGAATAAGCTTAATATTAGTTACATTTGGCTAATATTAGTATATCACTGATTAAAATGATGTAAATTTTTAGAAATAGTCGTCAAAATTTAGCATCCTAAATAAAATATTTCTAGAAGTTTAATACCATTTTAAACATAATAAATGAATTCACAATACCGAAGCAATGAAGAAAATTATCATCATAATCCTTTCATGTTATAATATCAAAATTTCCATTATTTGTTCATATCAATAATGATAAATAATAAATTTGCAAGTTTAAATTGATAAAATTACTTATTAAACTTTCAAAAATTGTAAACTTCATCAATTAATTGAAGATGATATTTTTTTCCATTAACAATTTCTCATAAAGTTTTTTTTTTTTATTAAAAAAATGCTTCTACAATTTTTCCTTATTTTTTCTTTCTGCATATTGCCACTGTTATAAAACATATAAATTATTGATTGATCATAAAATATATAAATCATTGTTATGTTAAAAATTAAAGGAAAGAAATTTAAAAGTTTGTATGAAAAGAAATCGGTCCCAATTTCACCAAATTAGATTACAACATATCAGAGCATTTTGCTTTAGTTATTTGTGTTGTTACTTCGACTTCTGATGCCAAGATTGAGATCTGGAGATTTTGCGGCCATTCACTTCCTGATCCCATTATCGTTGATCCCCGATCGTCAGCTGAAGCGGTCGCTTTCCTTTCATCTAACGTTACTCATCCTTTCTCAAAACTTCTTACACATCCATCTTACATTCCGCACAACCGATAGATAAGACACATTGCGCCAAAACTCAACTCTATAACCTTTACATTTTAGCTTAGCTCAACAAAAACCCCATCGTTATCGATGAACTTATCACACAGTAATGGATAAAAGAGCGAAAGTTTGTATAAGACGAAATGAAGGAATAAAGTAAAATTGGACAGCATAATCACACCTTTAATAATTTTAATCAATCATTGGATACAGTAATAATTACTGGATGCTTTTAATTATTCTTAGTGTAATTGTGGATTTTTTTTAAATTTGCCGCTTTTTTTTTTTTGTTTTTTTTAACTTTTATAAATATACTTATTTTTAGTTTTACTTGTGTTTCTAAATTTTTTTTTTTTTTTGTTTTCATTAATGATGATACGATATTTTCCATCACTTTTTTAATTTCCTATCCCTTTGATCTTTGTTTTTTTACTTTTCACTAAGCTAAAATTTTGCATTCTTGCTTTCTTTTAGCTTTTTTCAATATTTTTCCCTCTTCTTGGCTAAATTCAAATAAATTCATTGGCCTCAACCAAAATCAAATTAATGCTTATGCAACAAACTGTGCCATCTGTACAATTTGCCATTTACACGCTTCAATAAACAATTTTCATTTTTGTTCATTCGTAATCAATGATGCAAATAATTTTCAAATATTACGGTATTATTCTCATTATCATGTTTTTTGATTCTTATTAGCTTAAAGAAATCCAAACGATATTAAAATATTTATTTTAAGAATTAAAATTTTGGAAATAATCTATAAATGGCAAATATTTATAAAATAATCTTATAATAAATTATGATGCAAACTTTGAATAAATGATTGCATGTATTTATAAATGAATGAATGAAATTAAAGATTTTTTTTTCTTTTTATACTAAAAAATTCTTTCAAAAATTGTAAAAGATAAATAAATATCTAGAAAAAATGAATTAAATTATTTTACTTTTCCTTAGATATTTATAATTTATAATTTTTTAATTGCACTGGGAAAATTATTTTATTTTTGATGAAAATTTTCAAACGTTTTAAAAAAATTTTGTTTTTATAAGTTTGTTTTTTATTATTTCAATTGAATTATTCCTTTTTTCGATTATGCAAAAATCGAAACAAATGGTTGACAACGATTTCTGCTTTGTATATTTTGCAAGTTTTTTTTTTGTTAAACAGCTATTTCTGGTTTGTATATTTTGCAAGTTTTTTGTTAACTTGTTTTGAAATTAAAAACAGGAAAAAATAAACTTTTTTTTTACCTGTGTGCATCTGTTTTTCATGATTACCACAAAGAAATCAAAAAAAAAAAAAAAAAAGAGAGGGAAAATGGGAAATTTCTAAGAGGACATTTGATGCTGAAAAAGTCTCAAAGGTTAAACATCGTCAAGGTTTTTGCTACTCGATTCGCTATTTACCTACTTATACGGTTTGTTTGTTACCAAGGATTATCATATCGATGGATAAAACTTTCCATATGCAAATTTGGCCAAACTATTGTGTGTCGGATTTTATCAAAAGAATCCAAAACAAAGCTTTGCCATATGCAAATGATACATATGCATTATTAGTCTGAATAGTTTTCCACTTTATTTTTTTTTTTTTTTTGTCTTGTTGACCGCGTAATTTGACACCCAATCAAGAAATCATTTATTCCAAAGGATAAAAAAAAGGATAAAAGAAACAAAAAACACATTTACATTTGAAACAAGTGGCGTAATAAATGGTAAATAGGTTGAAAATCAAGTACCACACATATTTATCATTTTCAGGTCATTCAGTCATTACTATTGAATACTTCAAAATTTAATTTTCAACATTGCTGTCATTAAATGTATCAAATTTCTAAAACAATAAAAAAAATATTTCCAATATTCAATTGAAATTTTTGAAATTAATTAAGTTAAATAATATACACATTGCATATGTTATGAGAAGCATTTACATAGAATTTATGCAAAAAATATTTCATTGGTGAAATTATATGGCAAAACTCGCTTTAAAAGACTGAAACAAAAATAAAAATGAAATAGTAAAGTAGACTTTTACAAAAAATAATTTTTTTATAAAAATAAATTTCAATTTTTCAAATGTTCTATTCAAATATTTGTCATGATATTTCATTAAAAAAGTATTCCGGAAATTAAATGAATCATTGTCATAATGAAGATGAGCAAACAATATTTTCTATTTTCATAAAAATTAAATTGAAAAAATGAAAAAAGTATTATTGCAAAGTTCAACATGCAACCACAAACAGATATCTTTTTTTAACTATATTTATCAATAAAATCGAGAACAAATAATCGCAAAAATTAGTTAATGTGTTTTTCTTTTCTTTTCTTTTTTTTTTTTTTTTGAGAAATTTTCGAATTTCTTCAAATCTATTCCATTGATTCAAAATTTGAAAATGGAAAAATTAGAAACAAATGAAAAGAAAAAACTTTTCAATTTATAAATTTTGTTGGAAAAAATAAAAATAAAAAATTTAGGTATTTGATAAATTTAATCAATTTGATCCTGCTGAAAAAATCATTCCATCCAGCTTTTTTTCAATAGCATTCATTTTTAAAGAGTGAAATTCGAAAATCAATGCTGCAATAACGAAATACGACGAATGCTGAAAAGTTAATTCTTGAATTAATTCATTTAATCCAATAATCTTTTAAGCCAATACAGTAATTTAAACCATTTAAATCCATTTTAGAACTTATTATCTCTCAAAATTACTTCCATTCATCTTTTAATTTTCTTTTCACTAACTATTATAAGAAAGGAAAAAAAAAATCTATTAAAAGTTTTTTAATGACCCAAATTAACAATATGTCAACAACAAATACTGTTGACAATTTCACCAAATATTTTAAAAAAATTCAATACAAGAGAAAAAAATCAAACCGACATCTTTAATGTAGTCTAAAGATAGCTGTACTAAAGCTTGGTTTATATAGTCTAAACAAATAAAGTTATACTGAGGTTTAAAAAAATAAAAAAATTTAAAAAAACTTCATTTCAAAATAAATAAACTTGAAAGAAAAGGAAAAGAAGAGGAAAAAGAAAATAATGCACCGAAAAAGTAAGAGAATTTTCCGTCGAGCAAAAAAAAAAAAATACATCAATAAATTTTAGTTCATCTATAATTTTGATCTAAAAATGAGCAATACCATATTTACTTACTCTAATAATTCATTAAATCAAATCATTTTTATTGATTGATTTTTTTTTACTTGAAAAAATGAAAAAATGATAATATTATTATTTTTATGAAAATACAATCAGAAAACCTTTTTTTGTGTCCCTTTTCATCTTTCTTTTTCTTTTTTTTTTTGTTGAAGGAGGGAAATTTCAGGTTGTTTGTTTGCCAAACTGGAACTAATTAACTTCATTTTGTTTTTCCTTCTTTTCTTTTTCCTTTATTTTTAATTTTTTAGTTTAACACATCAATCATTTCGTTTCTTTCCTTTTTTTCTTTTTTCGGTTTGCATTCGAAATGATGGAAATAAAAAGGTGATAGAGTTGAAAAATTTTTGAAAAAAGACCCAAAGGAACTCGTCGAATAAACGGCAAACGGAACTGTCATCCAATGCATTCTTTCAAAAAATCCTTTGATCTTACCGCCCTTAAAATACTCACAAATTTATAATATAGATAGATCGAGATCACTACTGATTTGAACTTATCGTTTTTCGAAAAGAGAAAGAGAAAAGAGGAATTCTTTTTTTAAAACATTACATTATTACTCCATTTTCAGCTATTTTAACATTTCAGTTTGTTGAAACTTTTCTTCAAACCTTTTTTTCAACTCTCGACATTTTATTCTGTGCTATAGTTTCTTTTTTTTTTTGTCAAAATTCAAAAAATAGGTAGAGAGCAATTTTTCCCCTTTGCTTTTTGTTCGAAACAAAAATATTTCTTTTCTTTTTTTTTTTTCTCTCAATCTTTTTCTCTCTCTCTCTTTCTTTTTTTTTTTTTTCTTGTGAAGGATAAAATTATACGATCTTCTTATATTGAAAAATTTGAGCAATGTAATGTAAAAATGATTTTATACGGTATAAAATAATAGCATGAATACTAGTATAATGATTTTGTACGGTAAGAACTACGGTATGGATAGAGCTACCATAGTTATGTGATAGTAAATAGTTAAAAGTGAGGAGCGAAATTTAATCTCATTTGTCAAAATTTAATTAATTTCGGAAAAGAGAATTTCAAATGAAATAATTTAATAAATAGTTATAAAGAATTTCCTTTTTTTTTGCACAACTAATCCTCGTATTTCTATTCATACTTGAAAGATTAACTGAATATAAAGAAATGAATTTTCAGTCATCTGCAACTACAACAAACTTAAATTCGAAATAATGCATTATTTCACGTTACATAAAAGATTACCGATCATAATACTAAAAATTAGTTTCAGATATTTGAAAATTAATTGAATGGTAAAAATACTTTCCAATTTTTTTCTCTGTTTTTTTTTTTAAGAATTTCAGTACATTTTGATGATGTTTAATCCGTTCCATAAAATTTCAAAATTTTCACTTCATTCACTTAATTTATACCTGAGTTTTTCGAAAAATAAATAATACAAGCTTGAAATTTTAGGATACTTTGTCGAAAATATTAGAAATTATCACGAGTCTCTTACAACAATAGCAGACTAGTTAGTTTTAAAGTTTAAAAATAAATTTTCTTGTTATAAACGAAAGTTAAAACAATTTTGCCATAGCGAAAACTTGTTTTCGCATTGCTTTATTTATTAACCTATCGTTACTATCAACTTCTATCAAATGTTCAGAGAGCAGTTCATTTCTTTTATTTAAATTTGGTGAAAAAAAAAAAAAAAAGAAAAGGTATGAAATATTTGTGTTTTATTGAAAGAAATGGGAATTAAAGGAGAGTAATGCGTTTTGTTGTTGTTCAATCCGAATGATAACTTTCTCCGATTCTTTTATCCTGCCTTAAATTAATACTTTTTTTTTCCTTAAAAGTGAGCAAAAAAACAAAATTTTAAATTTCAAAGCAAATGGCATTCATACCGTCCAAAAAAAAAAGAAAAAAAAAACGAACTAAAAATGGTGACAAATTCAATAGACAAAGATGAATAACCTGAATAGAAATGAAAGAACATTGCTTAATTAAGTACCATAATGTTCATCTAAGTAATATATGAAAATGCTAGTTTTTCAGTTTCTCTGCATCAAAAATTTTTACACTTCTCAGTGTTTACGATTTGTAGTTTAATATTTATATAAATTTCTATTTTAAAAATTTTTCTAAATTTGCAAAAATATTTTATGAAATTAATCTTATCTGTAACTTCATTTTGCATTTCTCGAATTCAATTGATGATATTTTTTTACAGTAAAATATGAAAATAAGCAATGATAAATGAGGTGAAATTGATGATAAAAGATATCTTTCACAGAGTAATTCGTACGAAATTAACAAAATTACTTCAATCATCTTAAATGCAAAAAAGTAATAAACAATTTTTGAATGATAAATTTCGAAAAAAGAAATTTGACAGAAAAATTCCAAAATTCGGTTTGCTTAGCGATGATTTTAAAATAAACAAGAAGGATGTATTCATTAAAATAACTTCAGAGATAATTCGAACAAATATAGAAATAAATCTTTGCTATAACTAATCAATATTATCAAGTTTTATATCAATCTAACATATTTATCAATTAAAGATCAAAAATGAAAATACGTGATCATTTTTTCAATTTTTTTAACTTATCAGACTGAATTGAAAAGGAATCAAAAAAGTTTCAAAGATAAATTAATAAAATTTAAAAATAATTTTTTGTTAAAATTAATGAAATTCCTACATCAATTTTTTAATCAACCCCCGAATGTTTAAGGTGTAAAAGACGAAAAAAAAAAAGTATATTCGATAAAATATGGTCGATGTCGAAATGTCTACTAGTTGGCGGCTAATTAATTAGCCGTAATTAATTAGCTGATCTATCATCCAGCCCAATTTTTATTGATAGCTGGCTCAGAGAGCTGATGCTGCTGCTGCTGCTGCTGCTGTTGGTGGTAGCAGTTTTGGGGAATCATTCGGGGTACCAGAAGATGATTCGGATGACCAGGTGGTGGTACCATCCCTGTTAATTGTTCGTTGTTGTGGAGGTGCTTTACATGGTGTCAACGGTATACCACCACGTGCCAGGAAAGCTTGCTCTTTTTGTCGCTTTTTTTCTTTCATTCGACGATTTTGAAACCATATTTTAACCTGAAATTTTTACTCAAATTTTTCTTCTATTGTTTGATTTTATTCAAATTAAAATTATTTGTTTACATATATATATATATATATGTATTCCATCTTACTTTCATTTTATTCTTATCGCAAACTCATTTATGCAAAATTTCTTTCACATCTCTCATGGGATTTCGATTTAGACTTGTATTTTTAATTCTTTCTCATTGTGATAGTGCCCGAATGATAGTTTGCAATTTTTCAAGCATTTCTTTCTCTTTTCTTTCATATATTTATATGAAAATGAAGAAATTTTTTGATTTATTTAAATTGTTGAATAATTTATTCAGTTATCCATTGAGATTATTATCATTTCCTTTTTTTTTTTCATCGATTTCATGTCTAACAAACGAGATAATTTTAATTGTAAAAATTATTGTTGATTAAGTATCAAATTAATGAAGGATGAAACTAATCTGATGTATAATTGTAGTAATTATATCAAAAATAAATATACTATACTAATCGAATAATTCTCGTAATATGATTTTAATGATTATATATATTATCGTATAATTTTCGAATAATTAATAAAATTAGACTACATAAAATGTTAAAATGATTAGGCATTAATCTTGATAATAATTATCGATACAATTTATCATTCTTCTGCAATATTTGACAAATTATCGTTATTTAAAAATCGAATGTTTCAATTCGTAAATGGAAATTATTAACATATTTGCCCTTTTTTTTTTGGAAATTTTCATTGTTAAGCCTATTTTTGAATAATATTTCGATTATTCCTTGGCAAAGCAAATATTATGCAAGATAATGTTAATCATTACAGAATCATTATCACCAGCTACCGTATCACTGATCCTCAGAGCTTTTCAATTTAATCATATCGTGTTAACAAAATTTTTCGATTCATCTTACTGTATGTTGCTCAATCATCCGTGAACTAATTTATTTTTCATTCTCAAGTGTTTCACCCAATTAGAAAATGAAGTTGACATAATGTTAGGGTTGCCAATTCATTTGCATAAGCTTTAAAAATAAACTGGAAATTCATTTTAAATTTGACTTTATTAGAAAGGAATAAAAATTGATGCATGTATGAATGGATAAACATTAATAGTATTCGCTTCATTTTGAAAAATTATGGAATTAATTTAAAAAATTTCGCACAAAAAAATTGAAATATCAAAAAATGATAATAATATTATTTTTTACTTTCGCCATTAAAAATGCTTTAATTAACAGTATAATTAGGAAAAATACTATTCATCTCATAATTTTCATTTGTATCGATCAAATGATTTCAAGTTGATCAATCTTATAGCTATTTATGACTGAATTTGTTTTAGAATCATATATCACTAGATTTTGTAGTGATAAGGTGTAGCTTACAATAGCAAATCAATACGAATTTTATAGTATTTCAATTTCCTACTATATATAAAATGATAACTGTTATCAGCTATCAGTAAATACATTATTATTGGACTATTAGAAACTAAGACTTTGGCCTAATATGATCACCATGAATAAATTTATAAATGTGATAATCGATCAAAGCGTCAAAGAGAGAAAATTAATTGAGTTATTTATTATTGTGACCTAACATGAAGAATAAATTGTTGTTGATGATGGAAATAAATTAAATTAATTTGTTTTGGTTCGATTATCTATTAAATGGATCTTTTACAAGTCTTTTTTTCTTTTCATTTTTTTTTTTAAATAAAAAATAAAATAAAAATCAAATATTAAAAATTTTGATATTTTTTTTTTAAAAAGATAAAATCAAAAATATTAGAAATTTCGATATACGTACAATGTATAAAATTAAAAAAAAAAAAAAACACGAAATTTGTCATCTCACTGATTTTTCCACATTATTTCAATTATACCTGTCCTCTGTTCCGTCTCTTTTCCCTTTCTTTATCCTCAAATAATAAGTAGACAATATTCTTGCAAAAGATATATTAAAAAAAATTTTTGAAAATGGATCAACTGAAGCAATAGATAACTTAAAATTTTTTTTGTTCAAAATTATCATTTTTTTTCTTCCATTAAATTTTAAGAAATGAATTAATTTTTATGATTTTTCAAATAGTTCGTGAAAGTTAACAATAATAATAACAGTTAAGACTAGTAGAAATATTTTCTTGAATTGGAAAAATCACTAGAAGATTATTGAATTGTATCAATTAAAATATCAAAATTCAGGATCAGATTGAACGTTTTTTTAATGGAAGAGGTGATTTTTGAAATGTACAGAATATAACTATTTCTTTCTCGAGAATAACTCATAAATTTAATCAATTTAATCCAATTAATTTTTCGCTTTGATTTTTCAAACAATAATTTAGAAGATGAAATTAGTCAACAATTTTGATAAATTTCTTTAATTATTGTATAAGTAAGGAAAAAAGAAAGTATTCAAAGGATTAATTATTTTAATTCATAAAATTTATATAAAGTCACTATAACTGGAGAAAAATAAACAAAATTGTCATTTTAAAATGCATAGATAATCAAAAAAATTTTGCATTTATTAGTAATCGAATTAGTTTATTTATTTGTTCAGCTAATTGCGTAACTTATATGTAAATATTTGCTTTATAGATAGATAATGATAACAAAAGATGATAATTCTAACCTTTACTATTGACATCTTGATTTCCTATCTGCTACATTTATTAATTCTAATATTTTTATTGTCAATCTTTTCTTTCAATTAATTCCAATACTTCTACTTGTTTTATCGAAAATTTATTTGTTAATAACTTAGTGAAACAGATAAGATAATTCAGATACGGTATTACTTGAGTTTCATTCAGCTGTAGAATAGCTGCAATTTCGGCTCGCCTTGTTCGATTTAAATATTTCGACGTATAATATTCCTTTTCAAGTTCAGTTAATTGATGAGTTGTAAAATTTGTACGTATTGCATTCGTATCCTCTACCACACGTCGTTTTGGTACTACAAAAATTGAATAATTAAATTATCGATGAATTATTTGTAACAATAAATATGATGACATTTATAGAACTCTTGTAAATTGCATATATTCTATTCTTTTTTCTTTATTTCATAAAATTTAAATTGATGATAATTCGGCGAAATATAACGATTATCTAATAAATATATTATGTAAGTTGAAATTTTTGAAATATAAGACAAAAAAAAAGTCATCATTACTTTGACGATCATCTAAATTTTTTTTTTTAAACTAATAGTAATATTATATTTAAGTGCTATCTTTATTATTTTGATCACGTTTTTACAGTATTCGTACTGGAATCAGAGTACCATTTCTTGTTAGATTGCACGTAACATGTTCAAAATCACAGTATCATTTGATCATTTATCACGTATTGTTGCATACAATATCTCAAGAATCATAATTATGATAATCAGTATGATAATTATCATTTGCTGAAAATGACGATAATTAATAAATGCAAACCTGATGATTTTGCAACAGTACGTTTAATATGCATCCATTTATATGTATTTGCAGTGCTTGCTGCAATGGTAGCAGCTGCAGCTGCAGCTGCAACCGTAGCAGCGGTAGTAGCAGCAGAAGTAGCTAATTCAGATTGTTCGGTAGGACGAGCATTAGCTGTTGATTCATTTTGAGCATAAATAGCAGTATTTGTAATCCAATGTGATGAAGTACTTGGTGGAGGTAAATGATGACCGTATGATGAAGTTGGCGGATAAGAGGTTGCTGAGGTCGAAATGTAGCCACCACCGGATGATGACCAATCACCATAATGTGGATAAGTTGTAGGTGGACTTGAGGAGCCAATATAAGATTCCGTACAACTCATCGAAAAAGGTCACTGGTCTAGAAGAAGGAACCTTTTTTTTTTTTTTTTTTCTGACTGATGAAACAAATATGTTAACGATAAGTATGATAATTGAAACAATATGCGGATAAAAAGAACAAAAGAAGTCGCAATGCGAAGGAATATTGACCTCATTGATATTTCGGATAATTGGAGGTATTTTTTAATGTTTATTTTAATAAGTTGATCATTAAAGGATAATCAGTTACAAAACTAGCAAATTATATTAATAAAAAAGACAATAAAATCGTAATCAGAAGAAGGATTGACCCTATGGAACTTTCGGATAATCAGAAATACGTTTTGATGTTCTATTTTAATAACTTGTTCATACAGAATATCATTTATAAAGAAGCATCGCTTAGTAACAGGTAATTAAAATTATAGGGATGAGTAAATATAAGTATCAATAAAGAATTGTTAAAAGTAAAAATGAGAAATGAAGGTACAGGAAGGTGTAAGTTTGAAATACTGTAAAATTAAGTCAAAAAAAAAGGAGAAATTAACAAATGAAAGTCACTAATTATTGTTCAAAAAATTTGTTAATAGTCAATCTAATTTTAAATTGATTATTTGGCAAAACTAATTAATTTTCTTTCTATACGGAATTAAAACTTTAACACAAATATTATCAATTTATAAATATTCAATCTTATCACAGACAAGTCGTTAATTATTGCTCGTAAAATTTATTACTCGCCAATCTAATTTTAAATTGATTATGTGAAATTTCACCTTAGCAAACTAATTAAAACTTTTTTTTTTCATAAAAAATTGACAAATCGTTAACTATCGCTCATAAAATTGATCGTTCACCATTCTAATTTTGAATTGATTATGTTGAAATTTACCTTAGCAAGTTTGCCTTAACAAACTAATTAACGTTTGTTTTTATAAAAGAATAAAATTTTAACGCAATTTTCCACTTCGAAACAATTCTCATCCTATCACACGACCAAAACGCTGCGATGCGATGCGATACTTGCTACTACTGCTGCTGCTGCCGCTGTTCGAGCAATAAATCACGCCGTCGTATATATCATTTAGACAGTCTGTCATTTTCGACTGCACCACATGCACAACACGCACACACACATATATATGTATATATATACAAAGAAAAAGGAGAGAGAGAGAGAGAGAAAGAGAGCGATGTAATGCATCATAGAATGCGTGCATGCATGTCTCGAGTGGGCGTGCAGTTCGATTCTCGAAACAACCAATCCTGTAATGATCGCATTACGGTGACTTACTTCCTCGTACAATTCAAAATTATTTTCCGAAAAATTCCTCTTTAAATGAATTGAATTCATTCATACTACTAAAATTCACCATTTATGGGCAAATTATTCCTCATTTTGCGCAAATCGCAAATTACAAATCGCAAAATCACAAATCGTATTTATCTTATAAATATACTAAACAGATATGTGAGAATATACACATATAAACAAATCATACGTGTGTTAAAAAAAATCATGACGAGTTCATAATTTTTATTCGTAAATACGAAATTTTTTTTCGTAAAGAATTAAAACAAATAAGCCAAAAAAAGAAAAAAATGTAGAAAGATTTGTATTATTTTTAGGAAAGAAAGAAAACATTTGCCAGATGGATTTAAAATCGAAACATATTTTGCTGAAAAAAAAAAATGGTAGTGAACAGAACAGACATATTACGCTCCGTCAAGCTCCAGATTCATTAATCTTCCTTTTTTCACCACATGCATTAAACATACACCACACACACGCACATGCATGCATGCAGATGCATGCATAGAATAACAAACAGAGAAAACAACACAAATTATCCCTATCAACTCCAGTTTCTATCAGTTTTTCCGCGAAAAAAATATTACATTCCTCATCGTTTTATTTCTTTTTTTTTGGAACAATTTAAAAAAAAAATGATCCAAATGATTCATCACGGCTAATTAATTTCTTTTTCTCAATTTCATTTTCTAATTTTGTGGAATTTTTTCCTTCATTTTTAAAACTGAAAAAATTTACTGATTTTTAATCGATTTCAAACTTTTCAATCTTTGAATGCAGCAGTGTAATCATTATGATAAGTGATATCATAAATGATTTTTGTATGCATTTTCTTAATTCTAAAATGAAATTTGCTTAAGAACTATCAAGCATTCTTCCTTCAACCAAAGATAATTAATAAAGAGATAATTAATAAAAAGATAATTAATAAAGATAGATAATTAATAAAAAAATCTTTTTTTTCCTTTATGTATTCATAATAATGAGTAAATATTTGACTGATAGCGTGTAACATATTACAGAGGACAATTATATTAATTAGAATCTAAGCTATTATTTAATTAGCAAATGAGTACAGAAAATTAATTTCAAATCATTCGAAAGTACTTAAATAATTGTACTTTGTATTCATTCTGTCCTTTACAATTAATTACATGCAGGAAAATGAAGATGTCAATTTATCACTGATTCAAACTTTCTTCCTCTCTTATTCAATGATTAAGAATAACATGAAATGGAAATACTCGAGATGGACAAAAAATTTCCTACTGATCAATCTTCTCATCTCAAAATACATCCAAGTTTTGAAAAATGAAAATTTTCAACTTCTCGTTCCTTAAAATACATCCAAGTTTTAAAAGATGAAAATTTTCAACTTCTCGTTTTTTTTCTTTGTATGTTTTCTTTTAAAATAGCAACTGTTCTTTATCTATTAGCTATAAATATCAAGGTAGCGAAATTTTCTTGTATATTAGATGAAAATAAATAACTCATGAAAACATCTTTGAATGTATGATAAATCTTCTCATCCCAAAAATAGATTTCAAAAGATGAAAATTCTCCAATTTTCCTCTTTTTTTCCTCTCTTTCATAAATTTGTCTCAAATGGATTGTCTTTATTGACAAATTCAATTGATGTCTGTTTGACCATTAGAAGGCCGAAAATATTCTGTCCAAAGATGCTAAGCGAAAAGTTTTTTTTTTGATAAATCAGTCAAGTTCTACCATATGCCTTTTTGTATATGTCATAGGTTTAAAATAAAATGATATAATAATCCCAAAACTTGTGTTTTATGCAAACAAGACATATGTCAAATTTTTTTTTTTTGTTCAAAAAGAACAATGCATCGCTAATTCTTTTTCTTTTTTTTTTCATTTTAAATTTCAAATTTCTTTTGTTGAATACAGTGCAACGAAACATTTGTATCTAAAATTTTATAATATACTAAGGAATTTAATTCGTTTTCCCTTTTTTTCTCCTAAAATTCACTTCATTTCCATTCTTATAAGAGGGCAAATTTAAAAACCAAGGTTTGTTACTTTACCTTTTTTTTTGTCCCTTTTGTTTTTGTAATTTTTATATCAGAAATTTTATCCAACAAAAAATTTCCAATAAATAATAAATTCCAGATAGTAGATAGATTGATAGATAATGTTAAATCGAAGCATTTATTTTTAACAATCTAGAAAACAATCAAAAGTAATTATCAAATCATGGAATTGTAATACTTGAAAAAAATTAAATAATACTTATAAACATTTAAGAATGGACGATGAGATGAATGAAAAAATTTCGTCGACAACAAATGACAAATATATCTACTTATCTATCATTTAACATGTGATGTTTGCTTTCTGTTGTAAATTTCCTTTTTTTCTTTTTTTTTTCCACAAATTTTATTAAAATGCAAAAAAAAGGAAAAAAAGAGAGGCAATTAAATTTTATTTCATAATAAATTGTACAAATATTTTTAGTAAAGCCTTTTTTGTCATTTAATTATAAAATTTATTCGATTTTTTCTTAAGCAGAAATAAATATATGACACAGATGTATAAAATGGGAAAGATGTAGAATACAGGAAATGAATGAAACAGTAACAAAGTTAGAAGAAATTTTATTAAAAATAGATTGAAATGGGTTAAAATGGATATTTGTCCTAATTAGTTATAAAACCAAAACATGAAAATACTCCAAAAGATTAATTTCAAATATTATAAACACACAAATTAAGCTTATCATAATAATTTTAAGACATTTTCCTATGATATTTTATTTCTTTATATTGGACTTATCACAAATGTTTATCTGTTCTTCTATTGAGATGAAGATAATTTAGTACAACGAAATGATTATTTCCTCAGTAATTTCATCTAAAACTGATCGACATGGATGGATAACTTTTGCTTCCTCCGTTTAAATTCTCATCTCTTCAAAATTTCCATCAAATCATCTGATCGTAATCAATCGATCAAATTCAAAATTCCACGCATTTTTAGCCATTTTTCATAAGATATTTGCGAAATTTATCACTTTTGGGATGATTGCTTATAAATGTTATATCAATTAAAAAAAGTTTCCTATTTATCCGACAGTTTCATCTAATGCAAACTATTTAATTTCAAACTTTTAATATAATACATATTGGTAAAGTGAACGAATTGAAGAATCTGCCATCTATTATGCTTTTAATCGATATTTTATAATTTGTTAAAATTTTAACGAAATTTCACTTTCAAATTTATGCATTAATTTTTGTAAATTTTAAATTTAACATCGCTAAACTTTTAAAAAACGACATAATTTAGCTGATATGTTAATGAAATTTTTATCAAAATTTATTTGAAAAAGATTGATAGAATTTTGTTGCAAAATTGTATTTGATTGAGTTGTAAAATGAGATGATTTTAAACCTTTGAAATGTTTAATTTAATTTACCAAAGAAAGATAATGTGTAACTTATATAAAAGGAAAGGCTAATTTGTTATTAAATGTCAAAAAAAAAGGAAAAAAAAAAGGAATAGAAAGAGGAATAGGATGACGCAAGCAATATACAATTGACTTTTTTCTTTTCTTGATGAATGATTGTCGCAAAATTCGATAAATGTCGTACAAAAAAAGAAAGAAAACGAAATTACTTGCAGCAATCCGAATGGTAATTGATAATTTGTGATAACACAACCGATACATTTTTGCTAGAATCAACATTTTGGCAACCAGACGACAATTCTTTATCGTACCGATACTTTTACCATTTTGATCATCTCTTAACCTCATTTCTTTTCTCGCCCGATATTTGGTGTATTTAGTATCAACAACTGTCACTCATCATATCATCAAAACTTCATCCTCGCAACCGACAATATATATTTACTGATCTCATTTTCTGATTACTAATACTATTACTGTTACTATCGCTATTACTTATCAGTTACTGATCTTTGATAAAGCATTGAAATTTTGAATTCAAACAATAATATATTGCTTATATCATGAAATATTCAACGTGATGAAAAATCTTGAATATTTGGAAATTTTTGATTTGATAAATACAGTATCCTAAAATCAAAATTCATCGCTATTTTATCGTATTGTTAACTATAACGCAAATTTGTTTACAGTATCACGCACGAAAATATATAAAACGAGAAATAATATGGTAAAATTTTAATGGTAATACTATTAAAATAGTGATAGCAATGGTATTAGTAGTAATAATACTGGTAATAACGATTTTTCTTCAGGATACTGTATTTATGAAACTAAAATCTTCGAATGTTAGAGTTTTTTTATCATTTTAAATATTCCATCATCCAATTAATATGCTTAGTTTATGAAATATTCTACTTTTAATAAGACTTGGATGAAAAATTTAAAAAATTAATAAATTTTCACATTTATTTGCTATTAAATCTATCATTGGCAAAATATTACCTAAAATCATTGTTAAAATTTTTAACCTAATTTTTATAGATTATTTAGCAAAAAATTAAATTAAGCTTCACATTGTATTTTTGTCATGAACCTTCATTTCTATTTTTTTTTTTTCATTTTAGTTTTCCAATAGTCAAACTGGTTCGTTCTTTTCATTCATTTCAAAGTAAAACTGCTGTAAGTAGGAAAAGACAGGTTTAATTAATAACAATTAATGTATTCATTAAAATAAGTTAGCAATTAAGAAGGAAATATAATTAATGAGGGCATTGGCTATGAAGCCTAGCAAAATAAAAAGCCTGAAGGCTAGTAAATATTCTGGAAAAAAATTTTATTAGCGATGAGTATGATAGATTGTTGATTGGTTAAGTTAAACTGCTTTCGGATAAGCTTTTTCATTCTAAAATTGCAAATTCCCGGAGAGATGATCATAAATATCTCAATGATAGCTAAAATTTAAATTTCATTTTTTGAACTTCTACGATCACTTTTAGGATTTACACGAATGATTATAAAGAAGTATCATAATTCGTTAGTTAAAATTTGGCATTAATTTATTTAATTAGTATTCATGTAAATTAATATCGCTATAGATAGCTTATAAATCGCAAATCATGAATAAATGAGAAAGCTTGGCTTATTAAAAACAAAAGAAAATTAGAAATAATTGTAGCCAAGACATATTAACATCAAAAGTTAATAATCATATTTTGATCGGTAATAGAGAATTTTTGTTATTTTACTTCATATAACATAAATCTTTGAAAAACCAAGTAGTACAAAAAAAAAAAATATTAAGAGAAAAATTTATTTTTACAAAATTGAAGACCTAAAAAGAAAAAACAATTTATTACTTTCTTCATAACTTTTTTGACAAAAATTTCACAGAAAATTTTTTTTTAAAAAAAGAATTTATTGCTCTTTCCTATGATTGTAATAATGGAAAAAAAGAATGCACAGAATATCGGGTAGTTTACCCATTTAAATTTCCTCGCACAAATTTTTGTCCGGTTTTTTTAACCGGGTAAAAAAACCGTTCTTTTATATCGGTTAACCGGATGTAAGAACTTTCCAGTAAGATTTGGCGGGACATACGATAATATGAAATAGCACAATAATTAATTAAAAATAATATAATTAATTATTCAAAAAAAAAAATCTCATCATATTTATTAAAAAATACTACTAGAATTCAAAAATTTTCCACTTTCTAGAAGAAATTTTCTAAGAATTGAAAATTCGAAAAATAACGATGCGATGTCCTATTTTCGTACTTTTTTTTTCTGTTTTGTAAAAAAGACAACTGAAACTTGGCGCATTGATAATGTGACCATATGGTAAAGGTCAAAGGTCACAGGAAATCTATCAAATTAACCAAGTTGGTGTTGTAAATCAAACTCTTCAAGTGATATGTATGTGTATATGCGTCCGTATGACCAAGTTTATTGGTTGATGATCCCTTGAGAATAGAAACACAAACTAACGGAGCCATTTGTTGTTTTGTTGTGAATTCAAATGTTACATAGCAAATCAATAAAAGCACATTTTGTTTAATTTAAGTTTTAATTCAATAATCGCAAATAATTGAAGCGTTTCATGCAAATGCATTTCATAATTATTTCATTCATTTTCCATTTCAAATTCATCTCTTTAATTCCATTTCATTACATTCATATTTAATTCATTTTAATACTTGTGTATATTTCTTCTGGTAATCGTTTGATATTTTATCATAATAGAAATAATTTTAAATAAGCAAAAATCTCTTCGAATGAATATCTATGTTAGAATTTTGGTACACACCTAAGTGACAAGTTCAAAATATTCTGGAAGAATGCAAATTATATTATTTTATTAATGTACTTGAAAAATTTGATTTAAACTACCGTATCTTGCAAATTCTAACAGTTATATATTAGTTTTTTGGAAAATTCTGGAATTTTATTCATCTCTCTATTTTTTTTTCTTCTTGTTCTCCATAGATTTTAAAATGAAAACTTTGATACATCTTTGGGAATAATAATACTTTGGACAAAAAAAGAAAAAGAAAAAATTGTAGTCCATATAAAATATTAACTAGTTTCTATTTTTCATTTATTAGAAATTATTCACATCATTCGTCATTTTGATTATCCATTTAGAAGGATTTATTTTCCAATTTTCATTTATCATTGTAGATGGTGTCATTCTTTTATAATGATGTACCGACAAAGATATCGAAAAAAGATAAATAGATCAAATATCTGAATAAAACTAATGATTCATGATGGATGAAGGACTACTTGATAAAAAAAGTTCAATTGTTATAGCGAAAGGTTAAGAATTTGAAAAGATTTAAGAAAGAGAAAATGCAGCGAAATGCTATAATATTAATTTGAGGAATGATAAAATTTCTAAATTCTATGTTTGGAAAATGAATATTACGTCAGTTTAATTTTTATTAGCTAATCTTATTAACTAAAACCAAAATATATGGTCAGAAAGTCTTAGAAATTCTAAAAATTATTGTTAAAAAATTAAATTCTTCCAAATCATTCAATTATAATGAATTGTTTGAAGTGATTTAAGAATAAGTAAAAAATTAAATTAAATTAAGGTTATTGTGACATGTCATTAATGTGAAGACAATTTTGATTAAAGTAAAAAAAAAAAAAGAAGGAAGAAATTATAGATAATATTCAGTTTTAATTTTGTAAAAGATTTCATTCATATCTCATCCATTTATTGTCTTTAGTTGTATAAGTGACAATTTACTTCATTTACTTACCTTTTCTTATTTTCGTTTACCTTTTTAATTTAATTTCAAATCTATCATCAGTAGCAATCGATCAGTAGCGTTCTAATAATATATAACGTTTTGAATTTTAGCGCTTTGCGAATAAATAAAAAGAAGTTTCTAAAAACTTGTGAAACTTAAACTATCCATAAAAGTCTTAAATATATAGATTTAAAAAATATATATATATATTCCCAATATTTCTTAATAAAAATTAATATTTTTGAATATCCGAAAGTGATGCTGACGTGCAAATCGATGACTTCGGCACATAAATAAAAGATTAATCGAACAATCTTGTAACTGATTCCTCCTGAAATTTCACTCATGATAGCTTGAATGTAATGAAGCTGTTATATTCGGTAAAGCGATTGACTGGAGGAATTGTTGGACGAAACGTGTTCAGACGAGTGTGACTGTTTGCTTGAATGAAGCATAGACAATGAATGTGTGCTCCAATTGGGCCATTTTTGGTAAGCGGAAATGGCGCGCTGTGAGATGAACTAAACGTTGAGTTAAAGTATAAGCATTTTTTGAATTTTTTATTTTTTTTTTTAAATTGTTTCGAAAAAAGTTGTATTAAAAATTTTCTAATTTTATTATAGCCAATCATTCAAGTAAGATTTAATTGATATGAAGAGAATGAAAAGAATTAGAAATAAGAAATGAAAATTATTGATAACGAGAAAATTTTTTTTCCCGAAATTTGAATTATTTGAATTTCCGGTTCATGATTTGATAGATTAAATGAATAAGGCAGTAAAGTTTTGTAAGTAAATAAAACCAAACAGTAACAACAATAACACATGGCACTTTTAAGCGGATTAACGCTACCTAAAGGAAGCATTTATCGGATTATCTCATATGAGATAAAAATGATTATTGTTCATTCAGTCTGTCAAATATTTACTTTACACAATCATATATCGGTAGAGATAGTTATCAGAAGCTTTAAATGATAGAAGGGGAAAATTGAAAATTGACTTCAATCGAATGCCGAACAATTTCAGTTTTGTAAAAAATTGTGACAACTATTCAAATCGGAAAATATTATCCAATAATTTGATGTATTTATATATGTAAATTATCATAATTTCTTCAAATAAATTGAATAATATTATGCAAATTAATCGTTGTTCAATTTGCATAAAATATGGATAAATTGTAACAAACTTATTTACTTCTTTTCAAATTCAGTTAAAATTATATCAAAATTCTTAAAAGTATTTAGAATATGCAAAGGAGAAGATGTTATTCAAAAGAGCAAGAGAGATTGGAAAAGATTATTTCATACAGTTGAAATGCAAATGGAACAAATTATAATTCAAAATATAATTGTTGCAACACTTTTGGAGGATTGAATGATTGTTAGGACATGAATATGTAAATTTTGAATATCCCAATGGGAAGAAGAAAACTGAGAAAAGGCTGGAGCAAAGCAAGCATTTTGTGATACGCCTAATAATATATAATTGGATTAAAGCATTCGATTGCTACTAACTCCCATCGATGTTTAGCCCTTCCCAGGCGGAATTATGTTTGAAGTATGCCGCCCATTTCCTTGATGATTTAATTGTTTTCATTTACGAGATGATCGAATCTCAGATTGACAAGCTCGATAAGAATGCAACCTTCCAAATCCTGATACCCTTCTAAGATCAATGATTTCATGGCTAAAAGCTAAGGTCACACAAAAGCTCTAATCCTTCCAGCTGCAATTTGCATATATCTTTCATACAACCAAATGAACTACTATTCCAAATCTTATTTTATTCCTAAGTATCAAAAATCTAATTATAACGATTTTTCAAATGGGAATACTGTAAAGTAAGCAACATTTGAACCTTATGAATTTAGCCTTTATTTGATTAAATTTAAAATAATTTGAAAATTTTCCATAAATTAAAAGAAAAATAATTGAGCAATCAAAAAATATTAAATTATTTTAAATTCTTGTACTTTATAAACTTATTTGATATAATCAATATTTCAAAGAATTTCTCAATTCTCTAATTGATTTCAATTCAATTCTTCCAAGAAAAAGGAAAAACAACAATCAAACATTATGAACGATAAAATGATCAGTTAAGCGAAATTTCTTTTAAGAATATCATAACATAATTTTAACTCTTTAAATCAATTATTTTAATTCATTCAACGAGAATAAACTGATGGATATTTTGCTAATTCAAAGAAATCAGCGTAGTAAAATCTTAGCAAGCATAACTTTATCAAGTTGCTTTTTAAATTTCCTTTCAGCATATTTATTCATGCCTTATTTATTTATTTGCTTGGCAATTAAGCTTTTCCTTTCCAATTTTGTCTTATTATCATTATCACATCACATATATAATATAAGGAAAACTTATTTGTTCTTAACAAAAATGTACTTTTTGAATGCACCAATAATAAACAGTTTGGAAACGAAATTTTCTGTCTGTTGATAAGAATATTTAATCTGTCTAAATGCGCTATACACTCATTTATTATAAACTTTACTATATTACTTCAGGAAAAAAAAAATTTGAAATTGAGTTAAATTTTCAAATTTTTAATGATATCAGACATAAACATAATGAAATCAACAAGATAACAAATGACTGAGCAAAATTTTATGAATGATTCATTCAATTTTTACTGAAAACCAATTTCACTTTTTAGTTTCTTAAAACATTGGAAAAGTTTTTTTTTTGTTTTTTTTTTTTTTCTACTTTCTGTTTCGCTTTATTTTTGTGCAAACAAATGGGTAAAATGAAAACATTCGGAATGACGTTGATAAAATGACGATGAATGATAAGTTTCTTTCACTTTAACAATAACACTATTTCATCAAAAACTTTGTAAACATTACTTTTATTTTCATCACATGATCAATTTTATTATTATTTGGCTCATCGTTTCTTGTTGTGAAAAGTTTTAGAATTCAACAGGAGAAGTCGTAAAAATGCTTCTGAAATGACAGATGATATCAATCAGCGTATTTGCATCCATCAATATATTACACATACAGTATCATTTTAGTAAATGAATATTCTTAAGATAACATCATTATCAAGAAAATTTTTTTTTTGCAATTCATTGCAATGAAACAATTCAAAATTTTGTTTGAGATACCACTTAATGTCTTTCTTTTCAAGTTAATCAAATAATAAACAAAAGTAATGAAAAAAAAAATAGCAGGAATTTATAATGTAAAACGAAACTTTAAAATTAATTTTCAAAGTAAAAAAAAAGATCATTTTTCAATTTAAATGCTTAAAGATTTACATTCAATTTTTACTGATATTTCTTCATCTTCTTATCTTTAAAAATTCTCATTCCATATGATCCTTCACTTTAGAACTTGTTAATTTATTTGGAAATATATTTCAAAATTGTGAAAATTTCTGTCAAATTCATTTTTGGACTTGTCACCATCAATTATATTCGAATCATAACTAGTCATTTCTACATTTCCGACTTGAAAACAGATTATCACTAAGTGCTGCTTCACTAAATCACCAATATGATGTATTATCAGTCCTTTTTTTCTGGCACCTAAAATCCATCTTCATCAATTTCATTTTATATAACCAAGAATGTTAAAATTTTAGAAATTATGAATTTTCAATCTTTTATACTTCTTGAAATAAGCTAATTTCCTTATCTTAGTTTTCCTATCATTTATTCATACTTTATAATTCATTAGTAATTTCTATTCTGTTGAAGACATCAGATGATTAATTTTGGTTTTCAATTTTGCTGTTTATTTAAATTAGTTCATCTAAATGATTCATTATTCATTGGAAATTCTCGAAATAATACTGTATTGTTTAAAAAAGTAAAAAAAAAAAATTTCGACAAATTTCTGAAACAAACTCAGGATTTCTAGTAAAATGTAATTTTACTAAATCTTAGAAACAGTCAGAATTTCCGATATTCCAATAGACAGAAAATATCATTTTTACATATTCAATGCGGTAACTTTTTTTGCCATAATTTCTTAGTGATTAATTTATCAAATTTCAATAAAATTCCTTTTGAAATTCTCTAAAACTGACAAGCTAACCAATAGAATTTGAGAAAAAAAAAAAACTTTAAATAAATTTGATAACTTTTTTTATAATACTCAAATTGCACATAATATATCATTAGGAATTGCTAATGGCGTAATCTTTCATCGAAACTATAAATCATAATTGATAAAATTCAACATTTTTAAGTTCTTAGCTTAAATTTTTCTTGATTATAATTCATTTCATATTTTCTTAAAATGTAAATTTAATGCTTCCTCTCAATTGTAAATGGATAATAAAATAGAAATAAAAGCAATTTATTTCTTCTTGTTTAATTAAATTTATCAAATTTTAATTAAAATTTTGCAATTTAACATTCTCTTCGTTGCTAAAGGGATTTTGCCATTCAATGTGAAATTGGGACTTCTAGCAAAAGGAGGGGAAAGTAACATTTGGTGTCGGGAAAGTTTTACGGGGAGGATGGAAAGACAGAAAAGAGGCCTCAAGTCGATGATTTATGAGGCACCAATTGCTCCAAACACTTCCTGGCCCTTCCTTCAAGTTCCTGTTCTTCTCCCAAAATGCCGACTCTTCAAAGAATTCATCACACTTTTTCAAAAAACTCTCTCTCTCTCTTTCTCTTTCTCTTTCTCTTTCTCTCTCTCTTTTAAATCTTCTCTTGATATGAACCAATCATTTAATTTTTCAAAAATTTCGAAAAATATTTGTTAAAATAAAAATGAAACATATGTGTCCTCATCATATTTAATAGCTTTTTTTTTTAATGAATTAAACTGTAATTGAATTGTTCGGAATTTTTTGTTTGACAAATTTATCAAATAAAATTAATAATAAAAACTTTGAAGTAACAAAAAAAAAAAGAAAAAAAAACCTATCAATGTGTTCATTAGAAAAGAAAAAAAAAGAAATAACAAAAATAAGTTGTTGAAATTTCCCGGGAAATACCTCTTACAATAGTTAAAATTGGCCAAAATTTTTTAATTTAAAATTATTTTTTACTCAAAAATTATTCGTTTTAAAAATTTATTTTGCATTTTTCCATAGCTCCTAGCAGTACGAAAAATCAAGATTAGAATTAGGAATGATTAATTTTGGAATCAGCATGAGCGACATTTTTCCTTTTTTACTTCTGAACTTTGGCCAATTTTTCGAATTTGAATTTATCTTAGGCTCGAGCTTCAATTTTTCGATTTATGCTCTCCTTTAAAGTTTGATAAATGACATTTGTGAATAGTTGAATTTTAATGAATCGTTGGGCCAAATTCGATATAGTGATAATTTTTCAAACAAAATAAGCATTTGATTCTTATTCTTTCTCAAAAATTTTAAAGCGAACAGGAAGGAATCGATGACCAATGAAGTGAAACGAATGAGTGAAAGGAATGAAAATAGCAGGAATGGAATTTAAAAAAAAAAAAAAAAAAAAAAAAAACTAATATTTTTTCTTGAAAAATGTTATTCTCAATTGTTTCATTTCATTGCATTTTTCCTCCAATTTTTTTATCGAAAAAATATCAATCGAAGAAAGCCTTAAAAAAATGAATGTCATTTTCGTCATTTTTCTTCAAGAATAATAGGATAGCTTGTACATCACTTTTTTTTTTTGTTAAATTTTACTTCTAAGAAGAGCTTTAATTCAATTTTTAAATAATTTCAATTTATCAGCCTTTACAATCAATTACTTTTCATTTGCATAATATACGATTCGAATTTCTCTAAAACTTTGTTATATTCTTCAAAAAAAAAAAAAAAGAAAAAAAGAAAAACAAGCAATTTTAAAATTATCAGCAAGTAATAAATTTTTTATCAACTTTTTTGCCCCGCCAATTTTTTTTTTTTTTTTTTTGATGCGATTTTTTGTCTTTTGTCAGTTTGATTCGAATTTCATTTTAGTTCCTACATTAACTTTTTTTTTATTTTTTGAAAAATTACACCGAATAAACAAACAAAATGAAATCTATGAGCGTTTCTGATAAAAAGGACTAGACAAATATAAGAGGATAATATTTTATAAACGACAAAATATGAGAATGAAATTAGATTGAAATCATCGTAAAATCAATCATAAAATGGAACAAAATGATAAATTATTAAATTGTAAAATGCAAGAAAATCGGATGATTTTGATTCAAAGATAATTGTAATACTTTACAATTAATAGAGACCATAATTAATAATTATTGTATGATGAGATAAAAAAAGCAAAAAAAAAAAGAGAAAAAACGAATACAAAATAATTTTACAAAATAGCCAACGAAGAGATTAGCATGAGCCTGATAAGTTTTTTTCCTTTAACACAAAAGAAGCCTAGTTTAACAGAGCCTGAGAGTTCCGACAAAAAAAAAAAAAAAAAAAAAAAAAAAACATTCAAGAAAACGATTAAAAAATTCCACTTAGAAATTGTTTTACAAATAGCAAAATTGTTAAATTATTTTATAAAATTTTAAAATTATCAAACTGAGGTAGATAATTCAAAAAAAAAAAGAAAAAAAAATGGAATCTCTTGCTTGATACATCAGTTGAGAGGGGCAGGAAATATTTATTTCAAATTTCAAACAAAATTCTACGTCAGAAGACAGAATTGATTATTTCAAACTTCAGAATCTTTAAAAATTTTAGAAGTAAACATTTGAATTGTTTATGTGACGAAGTTTGCAGAATTCAAATTAATCATAGATCAAATCGATTTCACTTTGTGATTTAATTTCAAATTCATCCGCTTTTTTTTTTTTCTTTTGCAAAAATTCATTTTCAAATACATTCAATCAAGGATTATTATCATTATATATACAGAAACTCAATATACATACAATCATTTGTAATACAAATTTAACAAATACTACACATAAATGAATAATAATTCAAAAATTCAAATTAATTTCAAAAATTCAAATTTTGCCACGCATAATTCAAATCGATTAAAATTTTAAAAAATCGAAATTTAAATAATTAAATGAAATGAAGCAAATCAAGCTATTGTTTGAGGGAAAAAATAAATTTGCAAAAATTACATTAATGAATCAAAAAATTTTCATTGAAATGTTAAATTTAAAAAAAAAAAAAAAAAAAGGAAAAAATGACAAAAAGTCGAAATTTTACAAATTAACTATAAATTGCAATTAGAAAAAGATTTTCAAAATTTAGTTCTAGAGTGATGTATAGCATGTCTTGTTAGCTACATCATTAATTATTGTTTCCACAATTGCTACCTTCTCATCATTCTTCTTCTCCTTCTTCTCCATTTCATTATCACCACTACTTGTAGCAATATTATCACCATTATTTTCTTCATCGTTAATTTTTTCCACCCAATGTCCAACCGTTGTGATACTATCATTATTATCATTATCGCTAGCATTAGCATTATCATCATGCAAAAAAGCTTGTCGTGATACACCATTACCATTTCGTAAATCATTGATAAAATTTGTCGCAAGAATAGTTGTTGTTGTTGTTGTTGTTATTGTAGTAGTAGTATTTGTTGTTGTAGTAGTACTAGTATCAGTCATTATTGTTGTAGAAATAGTTTTACTTGGTGGTACAGCAGCTAATCGTTGCTTTTTCTCTTTCATTCGTCGATTTTGAAACCAAATTTTAATTTGTCGATCGGTAAGCGCCAATAATGCTGCAAGTTCATTTCGTCGTTGTTTGTTCAAATAACGATTGGTACGAAATTCTTTTTCCAATTCTACAACTTGTGGTGTACTATATGATGTACGACCTGAAATGAAACAAGTTTTTCTTTTCTTTTTTTTTTTTTTTTTTTAAACGATCAATTTAATATTTTGATTAAAAGAAGAAAAATTTTCGCCAATTAATTGCTAAAATTAATTACAAAATATGATGTAAAGTTGAGATTCGATAATAAGAATGATTAAAATAAGGTTTATTTTATTTGATGGAGCAGCAGTTTTTTTTTTTTTTTTTTTCATTATTTTTTCATATTTTGATTATTTCATATTTCATAAGATAATTAATGAATGGTATTCTAATTAGATTTCATTTCGCTAATATTATTAATATTTTATCAAGAAAAATTTATTCTTTTAATTCGTTTTGATTTAGATATTAAATTTAGTTAGCAAATTATCCTCCCTATTTATAACGATATTTGATATTAATATGTTTAAAAATTTAATACAATATCCGAATAATTCATTATGATCTCTAAAAAGTTCTCATCTAATGATTTAAAAAAAGATTATTATATTACTATTATTCGTCTTTTTTCCAGGAAAGTTATTAGGTTTTCAAAAAAAAACCTTAGATTAACAGATAGAATCTATGTATGAAACCTTAAATTAATCGATGGAATCTGTCAATTTTTCAAAATAATTTGTAAAAGTTAAGTTAAAAGTAGAAATTCCAAAATATCCTCATTTTCTGTGCATAATTGAAGTATTTTTGAAAGTATAGTTCGATGACATGATACGGTATATTTTTTGACTTTTCGCCAAACTATCGTTCATTTCCGAAAGTTAAAACTATTGATAAACTAAGAGAGAGAAAAAAAAGACACCGCTTATTTCATTTTTATGCAAATAATCGGAAATAGTTGAAGAATGTGGCGATCTGCTTTAAAGTTGCAAAAGTGATTCATCATTATTAGAAGTGATAGTAAAAGTTGATGATGGATGTTTGGGAAAAATTGATTTAAAAATAAACCGAAAGAAGGAATTGATTTTATCATTCAAATTGCGTAAATTTTATTTTCAAATTAAGCTTTTTCGAAAATTTTTCTTGTCGTGAAAAAAAACTTTTTTTTTCTTAGTATCAATTAAAAAATTTCACAAAAATTGTGCACAATTATAAAAAAGAATTGAATAAATTGAGATTTATATTCTCGCATTTTTTTTTTTAATTTTCAACTTTTTCATTCTTTCGAGAAATATGGCAATCAACCATGCATACATTTATAAAATCTATCTATTGAAATTTTAAATTTAAATGCTGTATATTAACATCATTAAATTTAAATTATGGTCAAAAATTGAATAAATAAAAAAGATTGATCAATGTTTGCTAATTTTTATGTTCTTTTCAAGTTTCCGAACTTTCTATTTCTTGCAAAGAATTTATTTATTTATTTATTTATTTGTTCTTTCATTAGATGCAAAGCTATTTGATTTAATTAAAATTTAATTACAATATCATTCAAGCTAAAATGACAAATTTTTATAACTTAGAGCATAAAAAATTCCAAATATATTTGCCTTCTTATTTTACGAAATGAAAGAATAGTCGTTTTCAAAAGTTATCCGACGAATCGAAAGATTGTAAAATGTGAAAATAAACTTTTTATGACAGGTCATTTTTCAAAAAAAAAAAAACGAGAAAAATGCTCCTGAAAATATTAATTGCCACTCCTATTCTTTTGCTAACATTATAATTTATTCATTATTATCAATTTTGAAAAAAAATTTAATGGTAGGAGATAATTTTTTTTTTTTTTTTTGCTCACTGCTATCATCGCTATTGTTATTATTTTCATACTATACGAGTAACCAAGAAATTGTTATCTAAAATTATTAATTAGGAAAGTTTTATGTAAATTTTTGTGGAATTTGATTTAAAAGATAGACAAGGAAACTATTACTTAAAATGTTCAAAACATTTTAATACTCATAATTATAGATAATTAGTTAAATAAGTTAGAAAAAATGGCGGCATCAATAAATAAAAACAAAAATTTAATCTTTTTGCAAATTTTATCCATTAATTGGAGTTATAAGTTAAGTAACAATGTGATAATTTTTAATAAATTAATAAAAAATAATGATTCAAGTGTTGATAAAGATAAAGGCAAAAAAAATAAAAATAAGGGAAAAATGATAAATTATCAATATTATATATCGTTCACATGATCACTCAGATATTTCGGATCAGAAAATTGCAAAGTCTTGTCTTAGAAGTTTTTGATCATTTATATTATCAATAATAATGATAAAATTAGGAGTTCAAGAGATCACAATCGTTATTAATAGATAAAAGAATTTTTTAATCTTTTCTGTTAATTAATCTGTCCAAAAATTCATAAAATTCATTATCATTATTTAATTACTAGATAGTTATTTAAAATTGAATGTAATTATCAGGAAAAAAGAGGAAATTAATTAAGACAAATATTTTTGAAAAAATTTTTTGCATTTTTCTTTTTCAAGTAACCGCAAATAAATTTCGCAAAAATTGTTTCATTTTGATCGATGATCAATTTTTCAAATAAATTGTTAAGCGATTAAGATAAAGTTACGCAATCTTTTACTGATAGCATCGATACGATCAATGCTATCGAGCAAATGTTAAGGAAAATTGAATGATTGACGATTGTTTGTACAGGTAAACGGTAGGTATGATGGCAATTTTCACGATATCATACAACAAATATACACACACACACCTGTGCATACATTTATATCGATAGAGTGTTAGTAATCGCAAATATATTAGCTACTATTTCATTTCTTCGAACAATTATACTAATTAGTAAAACTAATGGAAATATTTCATTAATCATTTCCTATTATCTTCTTTCATATTTAATTTATTATTCCTATTATTTAATTAAATTAATTTTATGTGAAAGAATATTCGATTGGTTTCAATGATAATTACGCTTTTATTGACTGATAATAAACTAACTAATCATAGAATTTAATATTAATCGTTTTTAATTTTAAGCGCTAGAAGGATTGAAATTTATTATTTGTAAAATATTTCTTCATTGAATTATTTGAATTTATTCGAATCATATTGAAGAATTATTTTGAATTTATTATTATAAATTAAATAAAAAGAGTTTAGAAATATACTATCATTCACCTTTTCATGCTATAATTTTTCTTGAAAATTATATTTTTTTATATATTTATTATCATTTTTAGTTTTTATCATTTTAATGAATTACTTTTACTAATATATTTTTATTATTGATTTCACATAATTTTTTTTGATTATGACAAATATTTTATCAGCAATATTTCATTTTATCAAATAATACAATTGCTAACAGAATACATCATACCTAGTAAAATTGTTGGAATTTTTAAAATTTTAACTTCCAATTTTTATTAAACGAAAGAAATAACTTTTTGCTGCACACTTTTTTAAATATAATATATTGTTGCTATTTTTTTTTTCAAATGTTTATTTCCAACATCATTTTTGATTTATCATCATCATTGATTGATACGCTATCAATTGTCAACTAATCGATTTTCACAGCAAGCAATAAATAATATTTTAACAAACTAATTTATCATGAAAGAATAATAATTGATTCTAACTTATCGATGTTGTCATCAAATAGAAAAGCGTAAAAGATCAATGATCATATAAATGTTACCTGTTTGTGATGTGATTACGGTATCAGTTGTAGATCTAATAGGTTGCTGAAATTGACGTGATTGTTGATGATCTTTTTCACGTTCCAACATCCATGCATATTTTGGTCGTTGAAGAACAATTCGATTTCCTCTTCCAAATGAACCATTATTGTTATAATTTACAGGTGTAGAATTAGCAGTAGTAGTAGTAGTAGGTGTTGCATAGTAATTACTTGGAATAGTACCATTTAGGAAGAAATGGTCATAATTAGAGGTCGATGCAATTGGTGTACGATAATGTGGATAGTACATTTGTGTTTGATTATGTTGATGATGGTGATGATATTGATTGCTTGGATTTGGTAATTGTTGATGATAGTATTTATTTGTTTCATATGAACCGTATAATCCAGCAAATGAATAAGTACCATAGGTATCAGGTGATGAACAACAATTCACGTACGGATAAGCGTAAGAAGATGATGAAGGTAAAGCTGGGGAAGAAGATTCAGCATTATAACCATTCTCCATTGTACATTATAATCAGATATGATAAAGGGTTAGTTAACTGATTCGAGTAGGAAATGAATGAATAATCGTCGTAGCTAAGTTAGAAGTTGTTGAAGGATGAATGAAAAGTAGGGAGGAGAAATGAAAATTTGAAAAGGAAGAGAGAGATTGGTTGAAGAAGATGAAGAAGAAGATACAAATGGTTTAACTCTTTCTTCCATCAATTTCTGAATGGATGATGAAGATGAAGAAGAAGAAGAAGAAGAAGCTAAGCTAGAGTGATTGTTTCGAGATTCGAGACTAGAGTCGAGACTCATTGAGAAATGAAGAAATTGAATGAGAAGAAAAGGGATTCTTTCACTTTTAACCATTTGTTTAAATTGAAATGTGGAAGCAATCAAGCATGAATGAAACTAAAATTTTCAAAAATTTTTATGATAATTCTAAAGCTTTCTTTGATCCATGCCATCAATCCATCTAGGATATATATATATGTCTTACGAACGCCACTCCTTATTCATGCTTTGATGAATTGCTTGCTTTTCAAAATATGACTCATTCATTTCCTAAATGCAGTATTTAAATTTATATATTCAAAGGGAGAAAATAGAATTTTGTTTATATTTCCCGAAAAAAAATATACATCTAATTATATAAATAAGATTAAAAAGCGAAAGAAATTCAAATTATTTTTGCATTATAGGAATTTAACCGGAATTATGCGATTTAATACGATGATTATATAATGTTATCACATAATCGCCTAATCGATAAATCATCTTTTTTATGAAATATTCTTAAAAAAAAAAAAAAAAAAAAGAAAAAAACTTATAAAATCATTTCTTGAAGATACTCCATTCGTTGCTACAATCATAATTGGTTCGGAAATTTTGCCTTTATTTAATATAAATAAAATCGAAATTTCCCAATTTTCTAAAAGATCGCTTTGTGTAAACTGAAATTGTTATTTTATGCACAAAAATTTCAACAATGAAAAAATTAAGAAAAATTGAGCAAAAAAAAAATACTTTGATTTTTTTTCCAAATTGATATTTCAAAAGATGAATGGAAAAAAGGTGATGCTATCATTTAGCTGATATATAAAGGCAATAATAATCATTAAACTATTGTACAATAACAGCATTAATTAGAATGTAATATATTTTACCTTTTGAACACAGCACATAGTGAAAATAATATCAGATATCATAGATAATACAATCAATGCATCATTATAATATCAAAAATTTTAGACAAAAATGATAAACAAATATATCACATAGAGTATTTGATGAGAATTTGAAGTGATATAAATCATTTTAATAAATTTTCTAAAATAAAAAACAAGTCGCAGAAAGTTATTAATTGAGAAGGAAAAACTACTCAACAAATAAGTCTACAAATTAAATGTTAAATAATGGTAATAAATCAATCAAATTTTCAATCAATTATCTAATCTTCTATTATAAGATAGATTAAACGGAAACATTATTCAATATTCAATTTAATTGGTCAATTTATTCAATTAAACTATAATAAATGAAATATTAGATTTTAGCAAAGTTAGATGACGATGAAAGATCGATCATCGATTCAATTCATTTATTTCAGCAAAAACTTTGATGCTAATAGCATATTTTAAATTTATTATGTTCAATATGATCAATTGATTGTACTTAACTTTTAATGTTTAAATCAGAAAAAGTGATGACGTCACTCTCGTATGTTTTTCGTTCAATCACGTTGTAGCATTGTAAATTTATTATATTTGAAGATGTTGATCAATCGATTACATTTTAATTCTCAATATTTAAATCAGGAAAAAGTGATGAATTGATTCATTCTCTCACGTACGTTTCTTTGTTCATTCATGTCGTGGCATATTTTAAATTTATTATATTTAAAGATACGACCAATCGATTATGTTTAATTTCCAATATTTAAATCAGAGAAAAAAAAAAGCTAATTTTAAACTATTATTTAGCCTTAAAAGGTGATGATTGTATTCATTCTCTCGTATACGTTATTCGTTCAATCATGTTTGCATCAATGATTCTTACGAGATATGAATTTTGCACGTTTACACATTACAACAATTGCATGCGATTCATTCATTTCCACGTCGTATTTCTATGCGTCAAATCGCGCAATTCCTTCTTCCATAAATATTCCTGTCTTTTATCGAACCATTCATCGCAACAAATATCATATCACACACACACAAACACACACACACACACACAAACACATACACATTCTGTTTGTACAAGAGTTTTTGGAGCACAAATGCCATCGTAGACAACTCCCCCCCCCCCCTCCCTTCTATACATATATATTTATATATATAATGTTTATTCACATTTTTCATACAAATTGATGAAATTGAACAGACACATACACACATACACATACATACATACACATACATACGCATACACATACACGGAAACATACGCGTATACACATATAGATACATACCGATACGGATACATGTACATATCATCAACACACCATCACTACTATTAACATCAACCGGCACATTGTTGAACGATTCTGTCCCGTATCGGTTGGTGTGTCTGAGAGGAGATGTTACGCTGTTAGTCAAATTACATATACGTTTCTATTGTTTCTTTTGTCTTATTGATATCGCTCTTATTAGCTTAGCATTTAATTTCATTGACAATAAGAGACGAGAATCATCTTATTAGGTAATTAATTCATTTTTAGATATTAATCTGACAATAAGAGAAGAGCAGACATGATAAAAACATATATACTAGTAACATAATTTTGTCACTATGTATTGTTTCTTTTCTTTATTGATATCCCTCTTATTAGCTTATTATTCCATTTCAGATGTTAGTTTGACAAATAAGGAAAAAGGAAAAACAATAAAAGCTTAGAAATAAAACGATAAATATATGTTTTATTAGTAATGAGTATGTAGCAGTATTAATAGCAGTGGTAATAGTAGTAGATTCGTTAATTATAGCTTATTTGATAAAAGATTATTATTATTACTTTTATTATTATTATCATTAAGAATAATAATGATAGTGATAAGGGTGATAATAATAGTACTAGTAGTTAGTTGTAGTTGTACTTATAAGACATTTCTATATCAATAAAATTATTATTGTTGTCAGTAATTAGTAATAGCAATAATAATAATAATAATAATAATAATAATAATAATAATAATAATAGTAGTAATATTGTTATTATAATGAGCAACTGATTTTGTAACCATTTTTATCACTTTTTTTATTCCCATTACCACTTATCTATTAGGAGTATGTTACTATTTTGATTATCAGTTGAAAATTTGCATATATTTCAATGAATATTTTATTCATAAAATTGTTGAAGATTGATAATAATTTTAGAATATTTAGCTTCAATAGATTTTCGTTAAACAAAAATTATCAATCTTAGCAATCATATCATATTTGAGATTAATGAGAATGATATATGTGGAGACTATTTTTTTCCCGTTTTCCCGCTATCTGTCTATATTTTTGATTAGAATTAATTTTTGATAAAATTGTGGAATTTTGTCTTCGAATTTATTTTATTTGATTATTAGGAAAAAAACTTTTTTACAAAGTTTGTTTTCGACATATTTGCAGCATCATTTATTATCTGATACAATTAATTTTTGTAATTAATTTCAGGTGGCTTTTTTTTCCTTGTCCTAATAATTGAATTGGCAGCGATATGTTCAATTATTGATCGCAAGTTTGCTCTAGAGGAAATCCAACAATTTCTTGGATGGTTCACCCTGTAGATCCGGGTTTATCTGACCTGTTTGAACCAAAATAAGCTCGTCTCTACAGGCAGGACCTTCTAGGCTAATCCTTCATTTCATCAACTACTTACTGTTTTACCTTCACGCCATTTTATTACTGATATTCGTGCTATTATCATCGTTATCACTAGTACCAATACTAAGCTCTATTACAGGTTTGTTATCATTCAAGTTTTTCTTTTTTCTTTTTTTTTTTTTTTTCATTTGTAGTTATATTTTACCATACATGTCGACCACATATTCTGTTCTACAAATAATAATAGCATTATTAAATTTAAATTTTTGGCAAAATTTTTTATCATTTTTTTCTTTAGTTGCTAATTTTTTGAAATTTTAGAATACTAAACTCAACGTTTACTTTAATGAAGATTGAATGATTATTTGCTGCTTCATTATCATCTTTATCCATTTTTCGAATTCGATTATCTTAACAGTAAACAATGAATGATAATGACTAGATTTTCCATACAATATTGATTTGATAATTTTTTTAAAAATTTTAACTCTTCCTATTTCATTGGTTCCTTCATGTTATCAGTGCACACATTTTTGTCAATTTTCTATTCCAACTATTATCTTTGATGTTTGTTGTTTACACTATTACACGTATTTGCAAATTGGCAAACAATCAGTCATAAAGATCGGGTAGTTGGCCGAGATTTTTAGTTTGAAATGGTAACAATTCTTCAAATCTCAGATGAAATCAGTCTTTTACTTCCGTCCTATTCATTTTGCAATAGGTGATAACAGTGATAATCAGAATGATAATAATCGGAATTTTTATACATTTTCCGTTGTCACAAACAACCTAAAATTCTTTGTATGACATGATTTCATCATCCTTAATCATTTTATTATTATTATTATTATTATTATCATTGTAATTTCAATATTATTATCAATTTTTATCTCTCATAGCTATTTGATACCGAAAAGCGACAAGATTTGTTGGTTGTTTATTTGTCGAAATATTGCGTAAAAAAACGTTAGTCCATTTTTCAATCATTCGTTATGAAAAAAAAAAAAAAAAAAAAAATTCAATTTACTGTAATGATTCGTTCTTTTCAATAAAAGGAAAATGATTATTTGCTTACTGATAAGTGTGAATATATGATAACATGGACTATTCTTCAAGAATTTTATCTAATATGAACTTTTATATTCTATTTTTCCCATTGCTTCTATAAAATATTTTCAGGAGCAAAATGATTGATTTGAACAATTCAAATTCAATGATGATTTATCATTTGTATTGCTGATTGTATTCAGCAATCGATATTTTTATATGAATATTGAATTTTTTTTTTTGTCTTTTCAGAGAAAAAAGAATGTGCATATTAAAATGTTTCCTTTGGGATGAAATAATGGATGGAGAAAGAAAAAAAGAAAACTTTTCAAGTTTTTAGAACAAAATTTCTCGGAAATAGCTGTTAAATATTATTTCTATGCATTAATTTATATGCAAATTCATATATCAAGCATTTACATTTTTCTAGACATTTAAAAACTAAAGGTTTTAACTTTTTTTTTTTTAAAAATTTCTAACAGATGTACATAACTTTGGGGTCATCGTTTATTTTCATCCATTCTATTAACTATATAAAAAATAATGTATTTGATATTTATGATATGATCAATATCTTATTGATTTCACGTGACACTAGCATATCTCATCGAATATTTTGATTAAATAAACCAATTTGATTATTTTTTAAAATTTGAAAAAATTAAATAATAATGAAGAAAAAAAAAGATTTCATACTTTAAAAACGATCAGTGCTAGGAGATTAAAAGAAAGACAAAAAAAAATAAGATTTGTGGGAAAGACGTAGTATTAAATTATCAAATATTTATAATTATTACTGAAATCTTAAGGAGAAGAATTCATTTTTTGATTTAATTTTGAAATAATTTCTGATACCACATTTTTATAACATCATATTTTTATGACATTAAAAAGTATTGTAAATTAAATAAAAATTGAATTTTTCTCTTTGAGAACTTGACAATAAATGGAAATATTTGATAATTTAATATATTTTCGCCATAGATTTTATTTTTCTCTTTTTAAAACAATCATTTTAATCGATTATTTTCTATTAATTTCGGCAAATTGCAGTTCTAATTTCATATTTTTAAAACGACAAAATATGTAAATTTGGATATTGCAAATTATATTAATATATTTGTTTGTTTGTTTGTTTGTTTGTTAAAGCATATATCAATTCGAAATTTTTTCAATTGTAAATTTCAGCATACCAGCATTTCCATTTGGCATGAATATGTAATATGATATCTGATAATATCAAATAATAACTATGATAATCTAATCTTTCCTATAATTCAACATTTGAAATATGATTTAAATAACTTCGAGAATTCAATACCGATTGCTATAAAGATCATTTAATTTTGATGTAAAATTGGAAATTTAAGCGAATTATCGAATGATATCGATTTATTCGAGTATTTCATTTTAAATCAGGTGGAATGACAAATGAATTTATAAATATTCATTGTTATGCATATTGTTTGTTTTTATATCATATCAGATACCATTACTGTTTATTGTTAAAGATAAACGATAATGCATTTTCAAATTGTTTTGCATTTCATTTTTCAAATTAATTTTTCATTTTTTAAATATCAAAGTAAATTTAATTAAATTTCGCATATTAGTTACCGAATATTATTATATTTTTATTAAAATTATTTGTTTCCCAGAATTAGATGCTGTTAACACGATATTGATTGATTGTCCAGAATATAATTTTGTAATTTTTCAATTATGAAAATTGAAATTAACAATGAACAAATGAAGTTTGTGACAGTAAATGTGATGTTATTTGTTTATAGCTATAATGATGATTATCGTCAAAATCGCTTACGCAATTCACGTGATAGCGATATGATCGTTGATTAATCGTAAACATTTGTAGGCTTTTTCATGAAAATTCCGAAATATTACGTGAAAAAATCGATTGAACAGTAATATATGCAAAGTTATTGAGGATGCGTTTAGCCATTTTATAAAAAAATGTTAAAATATGTCAAAATTTTCTATTCAAAGTTCAGTAGTTGAAGAAGTATCTTCAATCGATCGATAAAAATTGTAATTCTCACGTTTGAAATGACGAACGTAAAATTGATGAGATAAACGAAAAATGAATATTTCTGAAAATTTAAATCATATTCGCATTGAACAAGAAATGCTGATTAGTAAGGATGAAATTGATTGATGAATGATAATTTTAAGATGACATAAATTTAATTTATTATCTGTTTTGATATGAAAAAGCAGAGAGAAAATGGATAATTTATTAATTGATTAATCATAAAGTAGCGTCGTGATTTAATTTTATCCAAAATAAGCTACTATTATTATTTATTTATTATTATTGTTATTATCATTATTATTATTATCATTATTATTAATATTAATATTATTAATATTAATTATTATTACTAATTATTATTGTTACTATTAATTTTTATTACTATTAATTATTATTTGGTTCAGTATTTTGCTACAGTGATGAAATGGTTTGATTCGTCGGATTTCACGACAATCATTTATCACAAAATCGAAAACTTTCCTGATCATTATTGATTTCATGTCAATTTATCTCATATCACTAAACAATTCAACTCTATCAGTGAGATTACAGAAACCTGACTGGCCTTGAGGAAGTTATTCGCTAGGCTTATATATTCTGGAAATGATCAGTTAATTTCAATTTTTTGCTAAATTCACAGAAACTTGAAAAATTACATTTCAGTCTGATTCTGATAACAATGTTATTGCATCAAAGTGAGAAAAAAAAAAGCGAAAGATTAATGAAAGATTTATTTTGAATAAAATTTCAACACTTTCAGCTAATAAACAAATAAAACAGTTGTTAATGTTTTTGAGCAATGATCAAATTTGCAAAACATTTCAATTCTATTTTGCAAACAGTAAGATTAAATTTCAATTTGAAAGATTTTAATTTATTCTGCATAATTTACTTTTGATAAATTTCAAATTAACATATGTTATTTTAGTCATTAGAATTGATTTATGCAAGTTTCAAACATTTCATTTATATTTATCAAATTTCTAAATTTTTAATAAAATAACATTTTAAACAAATATTCATCAAAATTAAAGCTTTATTTTTTAATTCTTCTAAATAAGAACAATGAATTACTTATTCACAAAACAATGAATAACTTTCAATTCAAAGATTGGATTTTTTTTTGCATTTTAACTACCGGTAAATAGCTTATAATCTTGATAAATTTATATTTAAAATAAGAATAAATGGATGTCTTTTATTATTTTCATTGTTTTTTTTTTTTTTTTTTTTTTTTTTTTTTTTTTTTTTTTTTTTTTTTTTTTTTTTTTTTTTTTTTTTTTTTTTTAAAGTAAAATCAAGCAAATTAATCATTCATTCATTTGATTTAAATTTACAAAAAAGTCGAACAATTTTTTGTTTTCCAAATGAATCAATGCACTTTAACTGGTCAAATATCAGACAATACCTGAAATTATTTTATTTGAAGATATATGTTCGTTTGAAAATCAATTTCAACGGCGGCATTATTGCCCTCTCAAAAATGATGATTAATAACGAAAATGTGGAAAATGTTTTTCATAATCTTTTTTTTTTTTTGTTCTCTTTTTCGTCTTTTGTTTCGATAAATTTTAACATAAAAATTCACGTTGTAACAATACCGTGACATTGACTATATTTGTAAAATGATTAAAATTTTAAAAGTAAATGCGAAAATAAAAAATACAAAGTTACTGATGAACAAACATCAATTTAATTGTTTGATCGATTAAGTAAGAAAAGAAAAAACATTGTAAACAAGTAAATTAAAAAAAAAAGAAAAATTATGAAAAAAGTCGTTCTAGAATAATTTTAAGTTTGAGAAATTTTAGTTACAATTAAGATTTGAATTTTCGGGAAAATTTAAAAATAAAAAAGAATAATCGAGTAAAATTGACTATCTAATGCATAATAATTCAAATCATCGGATAGCTTGACTAACGCATAAAATAAATTAGACTGACCAATAGATGAAATAAATTGTCCATTCATTAATTATTCAAATTCTACGGTCAACATTTCAAAAGTCCACTTTTGATGCTTCAACATAAATTATGTCATCTTGGATTAGCAAATAAGTAATAAATTTAAGTATTAGCTAATCAAAATTAACTATTCAAGAAAGGAAGAAATAGATATTATAAATTATAAATCAATATTGAATATTTAATGTCAAATAGACTTTTGAATGTAATAAATAACTGTAATAGTATTGGATTAATTGATCGATATATTCATTTCTATCATTTCAAATTTTTTAGAAAACTATTAAATTATACCAAATGATTCGTTTTATTTTAACAATCGATTTCGAAAAATAGAACTGTAAGTGTAAATTTCAAATTATTTCATTCTTGCAACTCATTTATTTATCCTTATTCTAAAAAATAATTTTCTATTGTTAAAATAAAAAAGTTTTTAAAATAAATGAATCGACAAGTTACAAGAATAAAATGATTCTTTAGAATAATAAGGATAAATGAATTTTATTAATATGAATTTGTTTTTTAAATTTAAATATAAAATTGTAGTAAATTTTATTAAAATTTATTAACAATTTTTTGTATTATTCTAAAGAATCATTTTATTAAGTTTTTCCTCGAATGTTAATATTAATAAAATAAAACTAATCAAAAAAGTATTTGTTTTTGAATTTAAATTTAGAACTGTAGTATTACTTTTTAGGCATGAAAAATATATTACAATGACGAATAAATATATTACAACGACGAATAAAGTATAATATTTGTATTTGCAGAAAAACATAATTTATCAGCATTTTACGATTCTGATCATTAATTATCCTGTAAAAATGAATTAATTGACCGATTATTTATGTTTTTCTTTTTTGTAAATTTACAATTGATACAATGCTTGAAGTATTTTGAAGATATTTCATTTAAAGTATCAATTTAATTTTAACTCAAAATTCAATCTTCTCAATATATTTTCAACTAATTTAATACTTTCGATATATTGTAAGCTATCGATCCAGTGATTCGTGAGTAATTTCAATTTAAGAAACAATTCGAATTATGCGTATTTTTCGTTTCAATTTTTAATATATGATACTAAACAAATTAAATTTTAAATATTAGAATTTTCTCACAATTTGATAAAATGCATTTCCTGGTGACAAAGTTTGAACTGTCAATTTTTCGTATCAAAAAAATTATTTCATTTCATCCATCCCATATAGAATAAATGATAAAATGTTAATTTTATGCAAAAATTAGAGTAAAATTCATTTTATTTTGAAAGCTGCTCGAATTTTGATTTCCCGCAAAATATTAGCATTTCTTCGAAAGTAACATTTTATTGGTATGTTCTAACTTCCGGTAATTTTTTCCCAATATGTAAAATTATTTGAGAATTTTCTCTCAGAATATTTTTGAATTCAGCCAAGGCTATTTTTATATTTCTTAATCTTGTACGCGAATTAAATTTTGCATAAATAACATTCACATCCATTATTTAAAATAAATATTTAATACAAACAAAACTCGATGACAATATTATAATTATCCATACTTTTCATATTTCATTTAAAATTTTAATCAATTTTAAAATTTTCTCAAATTTCTCTCATTTTAATGCTAAGCTAAGATTAGAGGATTGTTTTGAAATGATTTCGCTATTTTAGTATTAACCATTGCGTTTAAATTTTTTTTTTGTTAATTATTTATAATTTCTAGTTATTAATTTTTTTATTTTTGATAAATCATTTGTTGTTTGAAATTTGATAAAATGTTTTAAAAAGGTTAGAAACATGTTTTTGTTTGTGTTTATTTATTTATGTTATTATTTTTTGTTTATTAAAAATTTCGCAAATAAGACTTGTGAAAATTGGATTTTATTTGTATTCAAATTAACAGCATTGATAAAGATGATAATGATTCTTATAAACTTTAGGTTAATTCCCATTATTAGATGATGATAAATAATTGATAAATTACCTGTAGATGATATATGATCAAACAAACTTATCACCTATAAATGAATTATCTGATAATTTTGAATAAATTTTTGATAGAAAAGATGGAAATTCCCTTGGATTCCTTTCTCCTTCTTCTTGCGATCGTAGCGATCGTCAAATTTTACCGAAAGAATCGATGCTTAATGGAATTAATTACTCTCAAATTGTTTATACATCAAAGGAAACATTAGTTTGGTTTACTGAAGCAGTTGTTCCAACAGAGATCTTCAAGAGACGTTATCCGTCGTCTGTTTCAATGTTTTGATTCTTCTGTCGCAATATTTTGACGCATCGAACTTTCCATCATTTTGCACAAACTTTTTCTTTTTTTTTTTTTTTTTTTTTTTTTTTTTTTCCTTTTCCTCCAATG